>JASAMY010002706.1:0-25000 GCA_030248085.1 Paralinhomoeus sp. GSCO2_6 | reverse complement strand
CTCCAGCAGAAGTGGCGCGATGTCAAAAAAATTCGAAAAGGGTCCCCCTGTTGCATAATTGAGTATTTGAGTGAGATTGACGCCCCCCCCCAAATCTAGTCCTGGCTACGCTACTGAACAACAGCAGTGGCAGGCATACGATGCGCGGCAAATGCCTCAGAGCTCAGCCAGAAGCACTACTAAAATCATTTCCGAGAGTATTGCGGCGTAAACCGTAAAACCTTTCAATAGTGCCCCTCCTCCTCTCCAATAGTGCTCCGGGGCGCTATTGGGAAATTTACTGTATGTACCGTATGGAGCACGACTCACTTTGGAAGTCGGCGAAAGAAGACGCAATTTCTTCAGCATATTGTGGCGCCGCTGCAAAATCGACGGTCTTTTCAACGAGCGCCTAAACAACGTCGTAAAGGTGAAGGTGAATACAATAGGACCATCGAATGACTTCCGCGCCGGTCGACCCCCAGTCGAGCGTGTCTTAGCGCTGCCCATTTGCCGCGACAATTCCGCGCTGGGAAAGTGCCGACCGCTTCGGGGAGAAGACAAGCGTGGGAGCGGGAGAACTGAACGAATGCCGCCGATTCGAACAACAATCGCTCCCGCGCTGGCGTGGCCGCCGGCGACTCGTAAAGCGTTTCAACAATACAGCATTCGACTCGAAAACAACGCTTCCAAAGAGCCTTGAAAGCTCTCCACGCAACGGCACGTTGCGTGGGCTACTCGTAAACTCTGCGTGGGCTACACGTAAACTCAACGTAAACGTGGGCTACTCGTAAACTCGACTTGAAAACGACGCTTGTGTTACCAGCGTCAGAATGTGATCGCGCCGCACAGTCGACAAAGGGATTCTCGCAGCGCACCACAGAACCATAAGAACCATGGAACAAGGTGGCACTCTACTGACTGTACTGTCGCGGACAGCATTAAAAGTAACTTAAGCGGGTGACAATTTAAGTGCAGAAGAGTGTGCTATTTCTGAAGAGCAAGCACTGTGCGATGTGCGCGTAGCGTAGGTACGTGCCTTTGCACTATGGACCGCCCTTGTCTTAAAAATTCCTAGAAGCAGCTTCGTGTGGTGGTGATGCATCTCTGCTTGGCCGGCCAGCGATAACCACGGGCAAAATTTACGAGTGCACATTGTTATCAGCCAGAAGAGCGCATCGCTTAGCGCGAAGACTAAAAGTCGAAACAAGCGCAAGCCATTTCGCAGACCTGCCAAGGGTTTTACAAGAGAAGTTTGTTACTACAGTGCTACATTACTACACTTCATTACTACAGTACGATACAATGCACATTTACGGCGCTTGCACATTGCTTTTGCTCGCTGCGGCTATGGTGACAGGCTGCATTAAGAGCCAACCCAAAGGTTCGCCAACTTATTACTCGGTGTATTTCATTGATCACAGCGCCAAATACGATGGTGCCGACTTCAAGAAGATCCACACCAAAATAGCGGCAGCCAACTACGCAAACAAGGTAATATATTTTTTTTTTTTAAGTTGAAACATTGCATTTGTATGCAAACTTATGATTACTGTTAATTAACGTATTGATTAATTACAGCTTGTTTGAGGGAATGTACAGTTTGAGAGGGGCGAGGCGCTTACGGATGAGAGGTGGCGTCAACAATTTCAATCTTATGATATCTAGGTGTGGGTAAAATTTAGCAGCCAAATTTGACAGTGTTTGCATTAAACAATTTGTTCGGTTTTCTCCACTGAGATGTCGTTAGACAAAAACGTAAACGTCTCTTACTAACCGGGGTAGCTGTGTGGGTAAACGGCAGGGGTACATAGCTGAGTGTTGCTATTGTGAGCAGTGGCGTAGCCAGAACTTGATTTCGGGGGGGGGGGGGAGTCCAATTTCGGTCAAATACTCTATTTTGCAACAGGGGGGTACCCTGTCGAATTTTTTTGACATTGCGCCATTTCGGCTGGGGAAGCTTTTAGACATAATCTACACGCTTCGCGCTCATTTGCCACGACAGCGTTTGCCATTTGTGTACAAGTACAATACAACCATGTGCCACACGTGAAAATGCGTGCACTATTACCTGTTGCATTTGTTTGAAAAGGTCCATTTTGCCTTAGTTAAGTGCTAAATCATGCGCCGCAGGTAAAAACCACATTGCAACAGGGGGTACCAAGCTAAGAAATTTGAGCTTCCGACAATTTCGGAGGGGGGAAGCTTCCCCCCTTCCCCCCCCCCTTGGCTACGCCACTGATTGTGGGTACACGATGGGGGCGCTATCGGAAGATTCACGGTACGTGCACGCGAAGGACACAAAGGACAAAGGACAATCGAGTCGCTCTAAGATTTCTCTCGTTATTCCTGTCTAGCCTTTACCTATAACTTTCCTTTCGAAAAGCGACATGTGTGTCCGGCGTGTGTTTTCTATTGTGTACTTATGTACTTACACATCATGCACACAAGAACAACTTGACTGCTTCAGATCGAGAAATCTCTGAAGAAATTCGGACACGATTCGTTCGTCGTCACCGTCGTCGGCTTCGCAAGGTCGAATATTAACTGAGAAATCTAACGCGTGGCACGTGAAGTGTAGAGAGTGTAGCAAACGTGTAGTCTCCAATCGTGAAAGATCCAGCACTCAAAAGAACTCCATGACCGTTACCTAGCCTAGACCCGAGAATATTTGGCCTTGAGACGGTGGCTGATTTTTTTTGTGGGGGAAGAGGGCTATTTTTGAGGGAGGGAAGCGCTGGGCTTGGGTGACGGCCAAAATATACTGACACAGGTTCTACATAGGTGGCGTGCAATTTCAAGACGCTTAGACTCATTTCACAGTGTGGGATTGCGGTGATTACGCGTTTCCTGTACGTTGTCTGCTTTGTTTAGGGCGGTGGAGCGCGAGTCAGAGTTGCGAGTGGACTTGGAGATTAGCAGCGTTCAAGACGGCTTCAGCACCTCGAATGGACCGTCGTTTCAAGACATCGTCAGCGCGATTCGAGCCGCCGACTCAAACTTTGGCGACGTCGTCGTCGGTCCGTTCCCCCCCCCCCCTCACTACATTGTACCTGTAGGAATACGCATTTCACTGTTCATTTCTTTACGTTGCTGCTCAGGTTTGCTTTTTTTCGATCGGACACCTTGATAAAGTGATTTGTGGAGAGCACGAGCCACGAAATACGCTGTCACCATCTCGAACAAGATGTTTAGGTATGCTTTGCATTCTAGAGCCCGGTTCTAAGCCTCTGCCTTCGTTTCTGGCTACGAGTGGCCATAAACTCACTTCGGACTACCTTGCCTCAACACTGGATCTGAGACCCAGTGCCCGACCGTGCGATTCATTTTCAAAGTTTGTCTGCAAGAACTACCGGTATCCATACGACGACAAGAACGTCACCACCACGGCGACCATCTACTCCCAGGAGATGAAGGCCCTCAGCAAGGTCGTAGACGACATTCTAATGGAGGAGATGCAGAAAATCAAGGTGGTGAGACTGCACTATGCTGCAGTGCACTCACTGTATAGGTACTTTCAATGGGATGTCATTCAGCCTGACGATTCCCAGCCCTACAGGCGACTGCTGAAGAAGCAATTCGACATCTGTACGGCACCGAGACGAACGGTGAACCTCGAAGCACGACGCGCCCACTTGCTGCAGCTGATCAAGGAGCTTGGTGGCTTTCCAACGCTGGAGAAAGACTACAGAACACCAGGGAACTTCGCCTTTGAGACACTCGTGGCAAAACTCCAGGCAAGCGACTGTGTCTGGCACGCCAGCTGTGCGTAAACTGAACGACACAACTGAATACCTACCTAAAACCCTATATTTAGCCACCGCCTGTAATTAGGCCCCCCCCCCAACAATTAGCCCCCTTCCCACCGCCCGAATGAAACGATTAACCCCCAGGGGGCTAAATATTGGGGTTCTACGGTACATAATTAGGTAACGGTTCTCTCTCCGGGGTTTATGTACGTTTCGCGAGGATTGTGGAGGAACTGTATGCAGTGAAAAATACCTATGTGTCTGTGGGGGAACCAGCCGAAGTGAGCGACTGTACTGCACACACAGATGCACCTACCCGCAACCTCGCACCAGCCACACCTCCACAGGACATTTCAGCTGGTCGGCGGTTCCCGTTTCGGAGACCCCGTGGCAGCGACGGTCGCGACGGACGGAACCATACCCGCGGAGGGTGGCGAGAGAACACACCTCTTGGTGCCGACGTTCTTTCCGATGGCAGTCTACGAGTCGGGAAGTTACGTGGAGTTGGTGACCAGGCTGGCCGACCGACTCCGACTGCCACTCGATAGAGAAACTGCTGAGAGGGATGAACGAGAGCTCATGTGAGCTGACGTATCCGGAATGTGAATACTGAATTGCTATGAACGGCTACCGTGATTCCTTTAATATTACCCTGCGGTACTATTGTTTCAACCCTCTGCTACTCTGCTCTGCTCTGCAAGTCCGGGAGCACAATGGTAGATGGCCACTACAGCCATCTACTATAGTGGGCCACCTAGGACATTTGGGGTCTTATGACAGGCCACATGGGGGGCACTATGGAGAATTTACAGCACATGCATACAACAAGCGTAATCTTGCAGTTCGATAGACAGTTGACTACAAACTTTGTAAAAAATTGTAAATCACAATAATATGCAAATCAATTTCTATTGCAGCCAGCTGCAGAGGGACCTCTACAAGTTGTTCGAAAAGCATAAAGCTACAGACTATCGTCCAGAAACCGACGCCCCATTGGAGTTGCAGTCCGATCTTTCTCCAAACTTCTACAGAAATGTCAACAAGACTGACGCGTTGAGGTGTACAATATTCTGTAGCTGTTGAAAGGAGCCACGCCCTTCCGAGTACACTACACATCCAGTGTGCCGCTTACTGTAGTACAGTATAGGTAATAAAATGCCTTTTTTCTCGTATGTACATACCTAGTACCTACACATGACTTTACCTCACGACCTTGGCTGGACTGCCAACAGGCGTTTTCCTTTTCTTTCTAAATTTCCGTCTGCATGCGCATGAGGTAAACGTACACCGAGTTTGCATGCAGGCAATCTCCTTTTTCCATGTTAATTTCAGACAAGAATATTCCGGTGTGTTTGATTGGACGCTCTACATCAGCCACTTGTCGGAGAGCAACGCGCTATTCGACGCGAGGGGTGTTCTCGATGGCCAAGTCAACATCTATTTGCCCAAGTTTACCAGGGCCGCTGCAGAGCGCTACAGTAAGACTCCGGCGAGAGTGCTGCAGAACCTCATGGCTGTCACCCTCGTCAAAAACTATTACACTCGCCGTCCAGCGCTGCCCAGACCCGAGGATTACGGTATTGGATTGACGAGACAAGCTGACGACGACATCAGGTACATTGTAGACATTACAGACAACTGATGGTGCAAAAGCAATGCTTTGGAATCAGCTGAATAATGACACGTGTTCAAAAATTTAGATCTCTGGGAGGGAGAAAAATCAACCAAAATAGTGCGTGATAGCCTTTGCTACGATTTGTAGATTTTGCTAAGTTTAATTGGGTATCACCTCCATTCAATGTGCTTTGAATGCAACAACAAGTTGATTACATTGTATCGGTTTCTACATATAGATTATTGTAGGTCATCTATAGAGGTTAGAGAAAGTTTGGCAATATTCTAGAACCACCCCCCCCCAGCTACAATTCTAGAACCCCCCCCCGCTCAGTTACAAACGGAGGGGCAAACGTGGATGCTCCATTTAGTGAGCTGCTGAGCGCCATCAGCGACGAGAGTCCTGAAGCCAGTGAAGCGGGCACGTTCAATGCTCCAGAATCGGAGGCAAGGCTTGCTCAAGACTTCGCAAACGGAGGAGAATCCGCCGTCCCTTCAAAGGTCATCAGGAAAGTGTGCATAGAAATCTTACGAGACGCGGGTTTCGCCGTGTACCGACTCGGCCTGGGCAGGCTGTACGCCGATGCGGTGCTTCCGCCGTCACAACTGGCGAAGTACAAGGTGCGTCTGACAACGCGCGGCACAAACAACACAGCATGTCTCCTAAACCTGTGCGCGGCAACTACCATATACCGACCGGTATGTACATTGGAAGTGGTCACATTCGGCTCACACGCAAATTCAGAAACGTATTTTTGAAACTAGGTTTTTTCAAGAACCAGTTGCTTGCAGCAATTCAGTACCACTCTCCTAGGGATGTGGAAAAAAAATTTTTAAATTAAAAGTTTTCTTTTTTAAAAAAAAAACTTTCTTTTTTTTAAAAAAAATTTTTTAATTAAAAAAAAAATTTCTTTTCCGAGTGGATATTTTGGTGTGCCAGGACCGCGGCATAACATTCACTCGTCATTTAACATAATATATGTGTTCAAAACTAGACTAGATGACACATTCTTGAGCTTGACAACAATCGTTGTGTCGACTTGTAATTGTTTATTACCGTACGCAACGTAAGCCCCTTTTGGCATTTCAGCTACAGACCCCTATTAGAATAACATCCAAGCCTAAGCCTAAAGGTGGGTTTATACTTCGTTCTGTCCGAACACCGTCCAATGACCAATGACATCGCTCTTCAGAACTTTCGGATGTTACCATTCGGATGTTAAGATGTTAGTATTGAAAGATGTTCGTTACCGTACCTGACCAATTTTTTTTCCAACTAAAATATTTTCGACTTCGGCAAATCGGCAAATGAGAATCGGCAAAGTGAGGTTTCTTTCCAAAAGGCAACGGCTTAAGAGAGCGATTATGGGCCTGGAGATTCTCAAGTGTGCCGCGCAACTCGTCGGTGGTATGTGTGCCCCATGTCGACACTGTCGACACCTGTCGACTGTCGGCACTGTCGACAGAGTCGTCTGCCGCCAGCTCCGTCTAATGCGGGTTTTGGACCCAGAGAGGTGCACAGGGATTTCTACTGGATGGATCGCGAAAAATTCGACGAATTGTAGGAAATATCTCGCCCACCGATTCACAAGAAAACGACGCACAGGGCTCCAATCTCTGCCGACGAGAGGCTCGCTCGCCATCACCCTCAGGTCTACTTGTTTCGGTTGCCCCACCACCCCAAAACCCTGGAGGTCGCAGCCGCAGGAAAACATCCCACCTCCAACAGTTTCGTCAGAATTTTTTGGAATTGAGGGGGCGGCTAATCTCGGGATTTTCCCAGAGGGGCGTGCTGTAAATCCTCGGAAAGTTGTGAAATTTTCCCTCCCTTCCCCGTCGCGCCCCGCCACCGTCTATTCCCCCCCCCTCGAAATCTCAAGACAAATTTAGGCGCCCCCCTCTAAATCGCACAAAAATTTGGATAGGTGGCGAGGTGGGGTTTGAATTTGGAACCCTGCCTTTATATGTACAACATAATTCTTCTTTTTTTTGTGAATCCACAGTTGTCAACATATTTTTGTAATTCAGGGCCCGCTGCGTGGTCGAAAATACTTTTGCTGTTTTGGCGGCGAAGTGGCGCATGTTCCGTCGGCAAATCAAAGCCGGCGGCGGATCCAGAAATAATTTTTTTCGAAGGGGCGGAAGTATTTTGCAGAAGGGGGTTATTTTTGGATGTTGCTGGGCTATTTCAGCTGTTGTTTGGGCATTCTATCGGTCCATTTTCGGCGATTAACAGGTGAAATCGGCAATCGGCCCCGCGGGTGAAAATGTTGCTAATTTCTGCCGCCTACAAGCAATTTTATGCGGAAAAGTAGGTACGCTAGGCACGTTTCTTTTCCCACCGCCTAGTCCCCCCCCCCCCTAAATTTGTGATTTCGGGAGGGGAGTGGGTCCATTCCCTTTCTCCCTGGATCCGCCGGCGCATCGAAGCGCCCAGAGACAGTGAACAAGATGGTCAAGGCGTGTGATCATTTGGGAATTGATCGCGTGTCACTCGGCGTTCGCCTTGCCCTCTCTGAGCTGCTGCAGGCGCGTCGGGTCGAGAACGCGGTTGAATTCCGGCGTCGCCTCCCAGCGCAACTCGTTGTTGGTCAGGTAGCGCAGGCGATCGCCGACAGTCCTGTAAACAAATGCACGACACGCACTATGCGAACCTGCCCAACTGCACCCCTCCCCCCCCCCTTCAAATCTGCGACCTTGGGGATTGGGGAAGGACCAGTGGTGGGGGCAGGAGGCGGGTAGGGTGGGGGGGGGGGTCTCCCTCCAAGATTTTTGGATTTCGGCATCACTTTCAGCTACAAGATGGGCCCATACGCGCCCATGTGGATGGAGGTTGAGACTCATCAGTCTGCAGGCATCCCCCCAATAGGTGCCAATTGAAATTTCGTTGAATAGAATCATTCAAAAATAGGGGACTTCACTTCATAAATCATAACCATTAAAAAACCGCAGATATTTATTTGTTTTACATTTCGGATAGTATACGTTATTATACTTACATTTAAAATTAAACTATAATGATGGTCGGGATCGCATACCCGCCGCTTCGGCGCTTCGCAGACGGCGTCGGCGATGTCGGCGCAGGCGTTGAGCTTTGCCTTTGTAGAGACTGTAGAGACTGCGGTTCTTGTAGAGACTGTCGCGCTACCCCAAGGCGGCGGCTGCGCTTCCCCGCCTCCGTCAGCCCCTCTTGCCCCTCGTCGCCGACTTCAAGCTTCGCTGACGACACGCGTCTGCGTTTTCAGGCCCTTATTGGCACTAAAAATCCCCCAGAACTCATTTCTCACAAAGCTAGGACCGAAAAATTTAAAGCACGCACTTTCCTCAGCTTTCGCTATCTGCAACTTTCCTCGTTCTAAAGTCAAGAGAGAAATGTCGATGGTTTAACATGCAAAACGAACAAACTGACACCGTTGTTCTTTCAATTTTTTGAACTGACACAAATGACACCCGCGACGATCAATTGTTGGCATGTTCGTCAATATTTTGGTGTCCGAACAAGCGAAAGTATAAATTGCAATCTGTCATTTTGTGTCATTTATGCAAATTCTGTCAGTACGAACAAAAAATAACGGAGTATAAACCCAGCTTAAGCGAATGTACCTACAGTGTGAAAGACCGCCGATTTCTCACGATAGAGGCAGTGAGTGGCAACCGCGTTAATTGTATAATGAATTCGCGATGAAGCCCAGTTGGGACGACGTGAAATGTCACTATACATAGGTATATAGACTGAATGTCACGGACGCGTACACCTTCTCACATACACTTAGTTCACTTTTTGCGGTCAAAAGCGCGCCCCAGCTCCGTGAGCCTTCTACCGCTCATTTGATTCGGATTTCATCTCTGCAACACAGCCAGCCGTCTTCCCCATTCATTTCACAGGCGAAAGCGATCCTTGGTGTGTAGAACGAGTAAGGCGCTATGTTAGAGTCCAAAAGACGCCTTAACATTCTCAACGAATACAGTTGGCTTTTGCGGTTCAAAGTGCGCCGTAATCTCCATAAGCTTCTATAGCTCATTTGATTCGGATTTCATCTCTGCAACGCTGCCAGCCGTATTGCCAGCTCATTTCACCGGCGAAAGCGATCCTTGGTGTGTAGAACGAGTAAGGTGCTATTTTAGAGTCCAAAAGACGCGTTAACATTCTCAACGAATACAGTTGGCTTTTGCGGTTCAAAGTGCGCCGTAACCTCCATGAGCGTTCTATAGCTCATTTGATTCGGATTTCATCTCAGCAACGCTGCCAGCCGTATTGCCAGCTCATTTCACCGGCGAAAGCGATCCTTGGTGTGTAGAACGAGTAAGGTGCTATTTTAGAGTCCAAAAGACGCGTTAACATTCTCAACGAATACAGTTGGCTTTTGCGGTTCAAAGTGCGCCGTAACCTCCATGAGCGTTCTATAGCTCATTTGATTCGGATTTCATCTCAGCAACGCTGCCAGCCGTATTGCCGTATTGCCGACACGCACGCACCGTCACGCACGCACTGCACGCACGCACATCAACCCTATTGGGAAAATAGCGAGCCATGCCGATATTTTGCACTACTGCGTGAGCATGTACGTACACCGTACAATGTACCCGTTCGGGGCGCGGAAAGCGGGGGGCGTAGGCGAAACGCGTGCGTGCGCGCCTGCTTGCGATGGATGCGCGCGTGATGCGTGCGTGCCTGCTGCGCTTGTGCTTGCCCAAAGACCATCGCCCAAAAGAATTCGTTCGCTTCCAACGACAGGACAGCCTACACCACAACACGCACGACGGGTTTAACCTACCCGAAACGATTTCACTTTCAACGAACCGTTCAGGATGCTAACACCAGCTAGCACACGCATTCCAGCATCTAGGCACGGGCGAGATTTGAGCTAGTCAAAAGGTGCAGTCGCGGTGCCCTTACAAGATCGGAAGTGTGGAGGGGGGGGGGGGGGTAGGTATACAGAGAGAGAGAGAGGGGAATGGGAGACGCACGCACTGTAACTTTCATCGCAAGCTTCATGCCCATGAAATCCAGTGAAGATGCCGGTGGGGAAGAGGCGCTGCCGGCAGCAGAGGCACGCCGACTCCAAGACGTCCCGCTCGGCCGTGTCAAGCAAGCAGATGTCGGCGCAGCTTGTGAGCGGTCAGCGAGCGGCAAAACAACATAGAATGAGTTGCCATGCCAGTGTGGTGTGGCGGTCGAAAATATCTGCCCACGGAGATGCGCACCTGAACGAAAACACGTTTGCATGACGTCTCTTTTACGTACTGGAAGGGGCTGTGGGTTTGTCGCTGAACCTGCGCATTCTCAAATCGCACTTGTTACTATAGGGGGGAGGGGAGGAGCACCCCAAGCCCATATCGTACAGCTTACCAAACCGCGAAATAATTTCAGATTAAAAAACCCCAATAATTTCAGATCATACGTAGATGCGACGCAGCCCACCTTCACTGTGTCGTCGTTGGCCGCAGCCGCAGCCCTTGCCGTGGCCGAGCCACACGGACAGGGGCGTCCCGTCCCGTCACAGAGCAGTCCTTGAAGAGGGAATCCACGTAGCGCAGCAGCTCACCTGCAGACACACACGTTGAATCAAACACACGCCACAGCCAAACACACACTCAGGAAGTCAGCCCAAGAATTTCCAGACCAAATCCGAAACCCCCCGCCGCCCCACCTCCAACCAAACTGAAATCGCCCTGTAATTCAAATTGCACACCGAAATCCCTACCAATCTTCTAACGCGCAGTGCGGCATGCTTGCTGCGAAATCCCCATGGCTCATTAGTCATTAGCGCACAGCAATATCCCCACCCCGTTTATTCAATGTCACCCGCGAAATTCCAACCATTAAGTACCGAGCAGTGGCTGATCAAGGTAAGGAATTTTATGTCGAAACATCAACTAAAACGCCCGTTTGGGAAACGCAAAAACAACCCGTGCACCATTGAAGGCGCTGCAATCTCCGCCCCTTACGTTCTCTTGCAATTGCAAACCATAGGTGTAGATTGGTCCAAAAGCCAGGGGGGGGGGTCTCTGGGTGTTTCGAGGGGGAGGGGTTTCCCGCCAGCCCGCCGGGATCGAAAATTTTGGAGGAGGGGTGGTCGGAGTAGAAGATTTCGCACAAAATAGCGCGTAAATCGGTGTTTTTTGGTCCAAAATGTGTCAAAACAACGCCTAAATAGCACTTTTAAGGCGATTTTGGGTCACACTACACTGAAGAAGAAACAAAAACACGCATCTTCACCCATTGTTTTTAATATTGAGAGAGGGTTTCCCGCAGGTCATCTGGGATGGCGATGGCCAGGGGGGGCCTCTCTCCCGCAAAAAAGCGGGATGGCTATAGCCAGGGGGAGGGTGAACCCACCCTAGACCCCCCCTGAGGCCACCTATGTTGCAAACCAGTTTTTGAAAGCGTACAAAAGATCATACGGATACCTGTCCAGGGAGGGGATATAAGGGGGGGGGGGGGGGGTGTACGCTACCCTTTCCCGCCCGAAAGACTCATCGATTATCGGCATCAGAACCCAACCCCTCCCCCGAATTTCCTTTTTTTTGAAGCTTCAAGAAAAGTGATATCGCAATAATGGCAAAATACTGGCAGATCATATTTTGAGCATTACAACAAGTCGACTTAGACGTGCACAAGAACAAGTACTTCCGAAAATGGCGATTCATCCCTCACACTCACCCCCACACTCACCTATTCTCATGTCATCATGCTAGGATGCATGCATACGATACTGTAAAATCGGTATTAATCGACGAGATCGGGGCACAGGGCCAGGGGTCTTCTGAATGTGTGCGTGTCGTGTCGCGCAGTCAATCACTTGCTTTTGGCTAACACCAGGAAGAAAGACTATTATTTATTGAAATTTATTGAAAAATTGTTAAAATTATTGGAATTTATTTTCAAACGCAAATTCACTTGTGGTTGTGGGTCGCCACAAAAGGTGGATAAATTCAACGGAGACGCTTAAAACCGATTTTACAGTAAATAAAATTCTGACGTATACATCCATCCATCCTGACCTTGACTTGAACAATCCAGCCAAAAAGGTTCGACAGGAATGGCGCCACAGCAGCTCTTCTTCTCGCCGACAGTACGACGACTCGACTCGGCAAGCAATTGGGGACACCCCCGCGTCGGCAACGCCACGTTTGCAATCAACAGCTCACACGGAGCAGCAATTCTACTTCAAAAACATTTTCAAAATATTCGCGCGAAACGCAACGGGAAAACACTTTCCAGGTGGAACCGCCAGGGGAACCGCCAGGTGGAACCCTATTCGGGGGAGACAGCGGGGAAGTACGCACCGAAATAATATTTTTCTTTAAATTAGGCTTTGCTTAGACTTAGGCTCACGTGCACACACGAGCGTGCTTGCTGGCCGTGCCTGCGTGCGGGCGTGTGGGCATGCGTTCTTGCATGCTCGTGCGTGCTTTTTCCCCTAGTGTTTTCCCCGCCGTTTTCGCGCACTGTTTCGAAAATGGCCGCTGTTCGGAGTTTTGTTCGCTTGTAAACGAATGGCTGACAAACAGCTGCGTGTGATCTAGTCCGACAAACTGAACCCGCGCACGCATGATGACTCAAGGTGCATGCCAAAAAACAAGAAAAAGAAAAACACGAATACCACGACAACAGGGTCCATAATTGACTAGCACTCCACGCGCGCCAACTAATTCAACGTTGTTCTACTGAGGTGAGCCTAGAGAAACATGCCAAAATTGAATCGCACTTTTTCGCGGTGTGACAAGCTGAGGTTTTCCAGCACAGCAGACGCGTGCAGCTTGCAGGGAAGCCCAACAGCCTACTGAAGAATGACGTAAAACCTCGCGAGCGGGACAATGGAAGGCACCGCAACCATTTATTCGCCACGCACAGTCAACAGCACTCAGCAGGTGCAAGAAATTCTCTGACGACGCACAAAAGGATAAGAACAGATACTTTTCATAACTGTTAACTGTTAAGTCAAGTCGACTGCAGTATAAAGCGCATTCAGTTCAGATCAACAGTTCAAAATCGCAGCCTGGAGAAGACGCCTCCGTTTGCCTCCGCCGCCTCCGAGCGTTTGCTTCGTCGTCAGTCCAGTGGTTGTCGTGTTGCGTTTCAGCTGCAACAATACCTGTATTGTAGTTGCAACCAACACTTGCGAGTGAGCTGACATTCGAAGTACCGCGTGCTCGGTGACTTGCGTGCATGAGACGTCGCCAGCGGAGACGCTGCGACCGAGGCCGCCCAGCCGACCGGCTAGCGGGCTTGGCGGTTGCTGGCTCTGGGCGGAAGGGGCAACGAGACGAAGCTTGTCCGAGTGCAGACGACCTTGCTGCGCGTCCGTCGACGAGGAGACACGGTCTGAGGCACAAACAGGTTGATGCTCAACCGACACCACGGACTCGGACCGAAAGCCTACCGTCCGTCTGGCTCAGATCGAAAGAGATTCGCTTGCGCTTGACAGCGACGTCTTTATTGGAATGGCCGTCTTTTGGAACGGCCGAGCCTGGCGAAGACCGAGCTCTCGGACGACAACTGCGAGGCGGCGCTGCCGACGGTCGGAGGGGACCGCGGCCGGCGGTGACGCCGCAGTTGGATCGCGTTGAGACGCACGGCCGCCAGAGCCGCCTTGTGGCGCGCCGCTGAGGGAAGGGAAGCAGTACGTTCACGCAAACTGTAAGAGCCGTGTCGAGAGCGGGGGTCGTGCACTTTGGTTGGCGAGCGTGGCCGCCTGCGCGAGCAGCCGTCGACTCTTGCTTGTACTACCGGAGGGCATCTTCACGACGTAAGGCTCGCCCGCGTCGGGCACGGCACGAACCCTAAGAAGGCAGACCGAGACTGACTAGCAAGCGTGCGAAGGGCGCACCGACCGAGTCGGCAAAGGCGGCAATTCGACAGGAGCAGCAGCAGCTGAAGGCGGAGGAGGCTCAATGCGTCTTTTCGGCGCCTTCGAAGAGGAGACGGAAGAGGAGGAAGAAGCAGAAGCTGCCGACTTCCTTGGCGAAGTCGCGCGCGATCCAGAAGCGACACCGACACCGGCCTTCGTCGAGGCCCAACGCCGCTTCTTCACCGATCCCCCAACCGTTGACGACAACAGCTGCTCTGACGACTGCGACTGCAAAGCAAATCCAGTACACATGAACAAAAAAGAAAAATACATGACACACGCAGGCAGCGATTTAAACACGATGAGGCACAACGTGAGTTTCCTCAATGTCAATGTACCGGCATTGGAACGGAGCGTCGCACGACGAGAAGATTGTCGGACTGTTTTTCGGCCAGCGCAGATTGTAAGGGGACCTTTGCTTCATGGTTGGCGTCATCGCCCAGCCTTTCCTCATCGTCGTCGTCGGGAGACGACTCTTTTTCCACGCTCTCGCCACTTTCCTCGTCATTGTCTGCGTCCTCGTCTGGCGCCGAAGACCTCTCAACCAGATCGCGCGCCTTTTTCAGTATGGCGACGGCGTCTCCGACCGCCGTGACACCCATCTCTTTGAGAATGTCCCGCGACAGTTCGGGCAGCAGCTCTCGCTTGAACCGGTTCGTTACAAACGCATCTGCGTACGTCGCGCACTGTTTCGACGCAATATTGGCCGACTGGAAGAAAGCCCGCCAGAATTCTGAAGTAGCGACTGCTAGTAGGAAGCTTATGTCTGCCTTGTTCGTCCGCATGACACAATCGTCGAACAAACCTTTGCTAGCCGAACCGCGAGCCTGCTTGGGAGGTAGACGGTCAAACACGCTCATCGTTCTTGTTATTCCAAGCACGGTTACTACGCATGCATGCATGCGGAGCATGCAAGAACGCATGCCCACACGCCCGCACGCAGGCACGGCCAGCAAGCACGCTCGTGTGTGCACGTGAGCCTAAGTCTAAGCAAAGCCTAATTTAAAGAATAATATTATTTCGGTGCGCACTTCCCCGCTGTCTCCCCCGAATAGGGTTCCACCTGGCGGTTCCCCTGGCGGTTCCACCTGGAAAGTGTTTTCCCAACGCAACTCAAACAATCATAACTAACCAAAAGGTAGTGGGGAGCAGGGACGAGGCCGCAAAAGAAAGCGGAGGACGTACAGTAAACGCCGTCTCGGTAAGTCACGCGGGAAGCGTACGCGGTGCGCTCGCGCGACAAAAAAAAGTTTTTTTTTTAATTAAAAAAAAAATCGACCAACTTTTTTTTTTTAAAAAAGAAAATTTTTTTTTTTAAAAAGAAAAGTTAAAAAAAAAATTCTCATCCCTACACTCTCCCTATGACTACGTCCAAAGACAAGCACTACACGTGCAGTGCATCTGACCAACGTTCAGGGATTGGTCAACATGGTGATAGAGGACGTCAAGGTGTCCCTCAAGCAGATGCTGGACTCCATTGACTACTTGACTGATACGGAGAAGGCGAAAGCGAAACGCAAGGTTGAGCTGGTGTTCTTCAACGTGGGCTATCCGGAACACACTGTGAACGACGCGTACCTCAATGGTCTTGCCGATGGCCTCGAACTGGACCCTGACCAAGACTACCTCGTGTCTAACAACGCCTACAGGCAGAGGACAATCAGGGACACACTGCTACTGGTATCATCTCCGAATTTGCTTACAACCTTTGTACCTATGTTTGTACAGCAAATCGTCCAATAGTGCCTGCCTGGGTAGTCAAAAGTCGTAACTATGTAAATAACGTGCACCTCTCACAAGAGTGCCCCGACTTTACATGATTTTGTGTGACTTTTTGCTACCAGTGCCAAAATGCCTCCGAGAGTACAGTTTGGTTCATAAATCATGGTGTGATGCATACTTCTCAATATCCGACTAAAGACCACCTGCTTTTAGTAAACTAATTCCCCACTCCCCTTGCCCTCTCCCAAAAGTCTTGACTCTTGAGGAAGTTTACCATTTTGTTTACATTTGAAATTCGATTTCTTAAAACTCAATATTCAACGCGCACTCACACTTCAGACTGGCACCGCGCCGGACTTGACGTCCCGTGCCAACCCCACCGTCGCCTACTCCTACTACAGGGACAGCACCAACAACGTGCACATGTCTGCCGGCGTGTTCAGTAAGCCCTACTTCAGCATGGGCATGCCGACGGCTCTGCTCTATGGAGGTTTCGGAGCCGGAGTCGCCCACGAGATGGGCCATGGCTTCGACACCGGTGGCACAGTCTGGTCGGTGTCGAGACGGTTTGGCCGTTGATGCAGCTTGCTGCTGGCTTGAGGGAGTCTCTAGGGGCGGTCAATGGCTGATGCATGTATCATAGTACCCCATTCACCGCCGCGATGTCAGCTCGTCTGAGCACACCTAAATCCATAAAATGGCGCCGTAAAGCTTATGAAAAGCCCCTTGACCGCTTTCCGTGGTAGGGGAAGCCTTACGATTTCGGATGGCGTTTGGGACGGGCGCTTATCACAGATCGGGGCATATGTACCTCCTGCAACTGGCCACGAAGGGCGTCTCTTGGTGCGCAGTGTTGAAAAGTTGTGGCCCGCCTTAGGCGGTGTGGGGCTGACCAGCCAATGGACGTGCTGACTGAACGGCTGCTGCACGAGCAGGCGAAGCAGGAGGCGAGGTGGAACAACTCTACCGCCTCTGACGCCGCCTTCGTCGCTGGCGCTGGATCGGTCGCGCGGTGCCGTTTCTGCAGAGCGACTGGACACTCAAAGGACCGCTGCCGCAAGAGGGCGAAGGCTCAGTGCTCCACGTCATCATACAATGATGAGGCCGACGATGCACAGCCCCTCTGATCACCTGATCACACGCAGCACATGCCAGCGCCCGAGGGGGAGTGTTGACATTCTGTGTGGTGCGGGCTAGTCATTTTGTTTTGGTTGCGTGTCCGTCTAGGTAGCGTCAACTGTTGGCATTCCAGAGCGCGCCCTCGGCTCTTTCGCGCTCTGTGTCGTTACCAGTGTTACTCTGTTCTGTTGGTTGAAGGTGCGTTGAGCTGAGTAGTGGTCGCCACGTTCAGTGCCATCGACCACGGTCCACAGGCCATCTTTCAGCAAGGCCATCTTGACTTGAATCACCCAGGTGGCGTAGTTTTCTCCCCCTGTCAGTGGGAAGATCGCCGCCCTGACGTCGGCCATGCTTTGGACGTTGACCTCGAGCACTGGATTGCCAAGTGCGAAGTGCCAGCCGCGGACGTAGACGTGGTCGTCAGCGTGGGCCTGGGCCCATAACCTGTTGAAAAGTTGTGGCCCGCCTTAGGCGGTGTGGGGCTGACCAGCCAACTCAACTCAACGCACCTTCAACCAACAGAACAGAGTAACACTGGTAACGACACAGAGCGCGAAAGAGCCGAGGGCGCGCTCTGGAATGCCAACAGTTGACGCTACCTAGACGGACACGCAACCAAAACAAAATGACTAGCCCGCACCACACAGAATGTCAACACGCAGCCCATAGCAAAGTCCTCTTTGTCCATTCAGGCTGGGCAATGGCAGGCGGGAGCGCTTTATCACTGGCGCATCGCTCAAGAAGTTCGCCGAGGACCGCCGCTGCCTGGGTCGCGAGCTCTGCCGGCGCGTGCCCGCGTTCTGCGGAGACGGCGGCATCTTCCCCATTGATCAGACCATAGCATCCGTTATTGGTTTGTCGACTGTTGGCTTTGTGTAGCTACTGAGCTGGATGGATAGATGGAACGTGTATGAGTTTTGTTGAGTGGTCAGTCCAGTGAGTGCACTGCACTTCTTCTAGGCATGAAAGGAGGGATGAGTGCCCTCCAAAACGTGCTCTCCAAGCGCGGACGTCAACGAATGGCCGGGCCTTTTGCCCACTTCACGGACGAGCAGATATTCTACCTAGGCTGGGCTAAGGTGAGCGCAGTGACTCACTGTCTGGATTGTCGGTGCAAGACACCTTGCACCTCAGAAGCTCATCAAACGCTTCAGTTTTTCTGCGCCGAGAAGTTCAAAGAAGAAGTGCAAGGCCTGAACGTGGACGAGGTGTACCGGCACGACCGCGGCTTCGCGGCAGCCTACGGCTGTCCCATCGGCAAGTCCAGCATGGCTCCTGACAACTACTGTCATGTCTGGGGAAAGTAGACTGTTGGAGGCGTAGAGTACTTGTAGGTGTGCCGATGCATAGCACGATATATACGTGTGTGATGCCTATTGTTGCCCCCGTGTCACAGGCTTAATTAAGGATACGGCCCGGACGTGTCCAATCTGGAAGCAAAATTTCTGGGTCCTCGAGCAAAATTTCTGGGTCAAATCTGGGAAAACGCATGGTTAAGGATAGGACCCGGACGTGTCCCAATCTGGGAGGAAAATTTGTTGGTTCGGGAGCAAAATTTCTGGGTCAAATCTGGGAAAACACACGTTTAAGGATAGGACCCGGACACATCCAAATTTGGGAGTGAAATTTTTGCGGAAAATAATGCGTGCTTGCGGTAGCATTTGCGGAAGGGGATAATGTGGCAGGCGTAGTAAATGCAATGATGACACGAGCAAACAAATGACTGATACTGATGAACCGCTTCTATTCTAACCGAACTGGATGCAACGATTGCATGAGCCGATTCTCGCGCTCGTGTCTACAGTAGTTATGTGCCGACTGCCGTTGCAGAACGCTGCGCGACCCAGTCACTGCTTGAATGGTGGTAACTCTATACTCTGCACTAGCATTAGTGGGACGATGATCTTTCTTGTTTCCAACTTTTCGCTTATTCAAATCGTCGTTGACCGTATTCAAATCGCGTCCGAGACAAATGATATGATACCATATTTTGCAGGTGGACTTCCGGCCATCAAAAGCGAGAACTTCTTTACGGCCGCCTGCATACTTCCTTCGAAAGATTCTCTAAACCGTTTTCCGCTCAAACCAGTCAGCTATCAGGCAAATGTATACAAGTACAGTGTAACAGTTATACTGTGGCTACAATGACAGTCCGAAGTGAAACTTTTGGATTTTCCGGTGCTCCCGTTGAATCGCAGAATGGGAACCCACAATGGCCGTCTACCCTGGAGTGTAAGTTGAACAATACTGAGTGCTCAGTGGTTCTCATTCCCGCCCTCGGCATGAATCCCAATGCACTACTGAGTATTACCGAGAATATTGCCACGTATTGCACTGCACACGGGCACCGTATGCAGGACTCACTCTGTCACCGCGCGGTCGACGAGTCGAGAGACGTGGAAAGGAAATTTGTTCAGAGTGTTGTTAGCGATGCCGACGCGAAATGGACCGGGCCGCCTTTTCAATGCGCTCGTAAGGACGACGTTGAAACGCGCGCCGACCCGTTCAGAGCGCGCAATCCACCATGGAGGCGCACAGTTGCCGATGAATGCCCCACATTCCCGACAGTTGGAAAACGCCAAACGCCCGGGAGCAAGCGATTCGAGGCGCGCGCCGAGCGTATAAATGCGTACGTGCGGCACAGCGCAGCCGCATCGCGAATTCGCGCCTCGCCTCGCCGCGCTCGCGCCGCCATCCAATTTTGTCGCGCCGCCGCCGGTGACAATTGAGTAAACAGCATCTTTCGATTCGCGCAAACAACGCTTGCAATGAGCAACTGATGAGGTACGTACACTGGCGGATCCAGAAAAAAATTTCGGAGGGGGGAGAATTTTGCAGAAGGGAGAATTTTGCAGATTTTGCAGAATTTTGCAGGACCCTGTTGAACTTTTTGGATGTTGGGCCATTTGGCAGTGGTTTCGGCAGCTAATCGGAGTATAAACGGCGCCGCAGGCGAAAATTATGCTGTTTTCGACCACGTACACACCGACCACCGACCATTAAGCAATTTTATGCTGAAAACTAGGCATACTAGACGTGTTTCTTCTCCAAGCGCCTACCCCTTTCCTCCCTTTTCCCCCTAGATTTCCGATTTCGGGAGGGGGAATTCCCCCTTTCCCCCACCCCTGGATCCGCCAGTGGGTACGTACTAATACGCCTATGCACTGAATCAGTCCACTGCATCAGCCTTTGAACGAGATGGGCCGCCCATGAAAGCAGGAGGAACAACTGCAAGGTCTGGCCAATGTGACGCACCCAACTCTGTTGGAAACTGTGTAGCTCTCAGTTGCGTACATACATTGTACGAGTGCAGTCTACGCTGTTCTTACTGTAGGCGTGACCCAGACCTCAGTTTGAATATGGGCGCGCATCTGTTGTAAAGGGTAGGGAAGCGGCGTCTGTTCTATTGTTCTGTGGCGTGGCCTGCCGACGAGCGTCCACTCCGTCGCTCCGCCACTCTCTCTGCTCTCTGCTCTCTGCTCTCTCTCTCTAACTGTTCTCTGCGTTTCCGCACCGAATATAACCAACAGGTTATGGGCCCAGTCCACGCTTAGTTGGACCACCGAAGCTGTTGGCGAGTCGTGACCTTGGGAAGAAAGGTGTGGGCTCCGCAGTCGAGGTGGTGCCAATCTTGCGCGCGTGATTCTGGTGCGGTGAAACCGAAAGGGAAACATGGCCTCCGTCGGCAGCAGCAAGCTGGCTATCGACAGACTCGACGGCAGCAACTGGCCGGTCTGGAAGTTCCAGATGCAGCATCTTCTGCTGTCCCATGGGCTTTGGGGACACGTCGAGGGGTCAGAGGCGCGGCCAGAGCCGGGAGCATCGGCAGCAGAGACTGCCGCTTTTGAGAAGCAGCAGCAGACGGCCATGACGACGCTGGTCATGGCTCTGGACAGCAGCGTCATCTACCTGGTGACGACGTGCAAGACGCCGGCAGAGATTTGGTCGACCCTCAAGTCGCAGTTCGAGAGCAGCTCTCTCTGCAGCAAGCTGTTTCTCAAGAAGAAGTTCTTCACGATGCGGATGAGGGAGGGCGCGTCTGTCAAGGAGCACCTCAAGGGCATGAAGGAGGTGACGGACAGTCTGGCGTCGATCGGCTCAAGGATCGAAGAGGAGGAGCAGGTGATTGCTCTCCTGATCAGTCTTCCGGCAAGCTACGGAATGCTGGTGACGGCTTTGGAGGCGAAGGGAAACGACCTGAGTCTCGCCTTCCTCCATCAGTCGCTGCTCAACGAGGAGCAGAAGAGGCGTCAGACTGGCGCCAAGGGTGTCGGCAGTAGCACGTTGGTCGACGACGAGGCTGCGTTGCGACTCGACACGCGACCGCTACGGACATTTGGCGGAACGTGCTGGAACTGTGGTAGAAGCGGCCACAAATCGACGGCCTGCAAGAGCAAGAGTCTCAAGAAGCCGCCGATGACTGGCAGCAACGGATCGCGGACGCGGCGCGCTCCGCACAGCGCAAAGCCAGCAGAGACGTCGCAGAGGGACGACGACGACTGTGGAGAGGACGCGTTTCTCTCAGTGTCGACGGCGCTGGCGGCCACGGAAGGTGGCCCGGGACGCTGGATAGTCGACTCGGGCGCGTCTCGTCACATGACTGCTGACCAAGGACTCCTGCAGAACTACCGAGAGTTCGACGTTCCGCAGCCGGTCAGCCTGGGAGACGGGCGCAAGGTCGACGCGCTTGGATCGGGCATCGTCAGAGTCACCATGGGACTGCATGGTGGCAAGCGCCTGAGGACGGCGATGACGGGTGTCCTTCTGGTTCCCAAGCTCGCCTGCAATCTATTCAGTGTGCGCGCAGCCACGCTGAAAGGAAAAGTGGTGCAGTTCGAGCAAGGACGTTGCCTCATCAAGGGCGCCAATGGCAAGCTACTGGGACAGGGTAGCATGTCCGGGAGGATGTATCAACTGAACTGTCATGCTGAGGCGCCGACCCATGGCGGAAAGGAAGAGCAAGCGCTGGCCGCTAGGTGCGACGACAAAATGGAGCTGTGGCACCAGCGCTTGGGCCATCTCAACGAGGCTCACCTGAAGAGCGCCATGAATGGAGAGCGCATGCTGGGCGTCGCCGAAGCTGGCAGCGGGCATTTGCCGTTCTGTGAAGGCTGCGTCGAAGGCAAATTGGCGCGCCGTCCCTTCAAGTCGCTGGGCAAGATCCGCTCGACGCGAAAGCTGCAGTTGGTGCACTCGGACGTTTGCGGCCCAATGCAGACGCAAAGCATTGGCGGCCACCGCTACTTTGTCACCTTTACGGACGACTACAGCCGTGTCTGCAAAATGTACTTGCTGCGACACAAGTCAGAAGTGCTGATCCGCTTCAAGGAGTTCATGGCGATGGCCACGAATGAGGAGGGCCACCGAATTGGGATCTTGCACACTGACAATGGTGGAGAATACAACTCCGACGAGTTCGCTGCCTTCCTACGTGCCGAGGGCATTCAACATGAAAGGTCAGTGGCGCACTGTCCACAGCAGAACGGGGTCGCTGAGCGTTTGAACCGAACGCTGGTGGAGTCGGCGCGCTCCATGCTGTCACACGCCGGATTGAGCAAGAAGTACTGGGCAGAGGCAGTGAACTGCGCCTGTTTCATCCGAAATCGCGTGCCGACCACGACGACTGGCTGCACGCCCTACGAGCGCTGGTATGGACGAAAGCCGGATGTCTCTCGTCTACGCGTCTTCGGGTGCATTGGCTACGCGCATGTAGCTGATTCGCAGCGGCAGAAGCTGGACCCAAAGGCGACGAAAGTTCGCCTGCTCGGCTACGCGCAAAACCAGAAAGGCTACAGGGTGCAGAGCCTGGTGAATGGCAAGGTCTACGTGCGCCGCGACGTGGTCTTCAATGAGAAAGACTTTGGCCAGCCCCTGCAGTGGGAGTCGTCCCAGTCGCCAGAGCAGCTGGAGAGGGTCAGCAGACCAGGTCAAGAGTGGGAGGTGTCGATCGAAGACGAGCCGCCCAAGGACCAGCCGCCAGAACCAGAGATTCCTGAGGCAGTGGGAGTCAAGCGGCGCTCTCAGCGAGCGAACAAGGGGCAACCACCACTGCGATATGGTGAAGACGACCGCGCCGACGTGGCGCGGCACGTGGCCTTCAGTGCTGGCGTCCCCGAGCCTGGGACGCTGCAGGAGGCGCTAAAAGGAGACAATGCGGAGAAGTGGAGGGCCGCAGCCGACGCCGAAATACAGTCGCTGAAGGACAACGACACTTGGGAGCTGGTGACGCTTCCATCGGGCCGCCAGCCACTCTCCAGCAAGTGGGTCTTCAAGGTGAAGAGGAACGAGAAAGGCGAGATCGACCGCTACAAGGGCAGACTGGTGGCGCGGGGATTCGCCCAGCGCCACGGGGTCGACTACGAGGAGACCTTTGCCCCTGTCGTCCGATTCGACACCATCCGAGCTCTACTGGCACACGCTGTGGAGAAGGGATTACACGTCCATCAGATGGACGTTGAGACAGCCTTCCTCAATGGCGAGCTCGAGGAGGAAGTCTTCATGCAGCAGCCAGAGGGCTACGCAGTTCCAGGAAAGGAGGAACTGGTGTGTCGGCTGAAGAAGAGCCTCTACGGACTGAAGCAGTCGCCTCGCTGCTGGAACAAGGCATTTCGTGAGTACATGGAGTCTCAAGGGTTTGTCCAGGGCATGGCCGACGCTTGCGTGTATGTGCGGGGTGACACGATCGTGGCCGTGTACGTTGACGATCTGATCCTGTTGGCTCCGACAATGATGGAGATGGACAACGTCAAGTCCAACCTGGCGGACAGATTCCACATGAAGGATCTGGGCCCGCTGCACTACATTCTGGGCATCAGTGTGATCCAGGAGGCGGGCGAGATCAAGATCAACCAGCAGCAGTACCTTTGTGAACTGCTGGAACGGTTTGGGCTGTCCAACGCGAATCCAGTTGGAACTCCGGCAGATCAAAACGTTCGTCTTGTGGCCGACGACGGTCACAGCAAGGCAGTGGACCCATCTCATTACCAGTCACTGGTGGGAAGCCTGATCTACGCGGCAGTGGCAACGCGTCCTGACATCGCCCAGGCTGTGAGTGCACTCTCTCAATTCAACGCAATGCCAACTGAGGCACATCTGACAGCGGCAAAGAGAGTGCTTCGCTATCTGAAGGGGACAATGCAGTTGTCCCTCACCTACAGTCGCCAAGACAAAAATGGCAGACGTAGCGCTGTCGGCTACTCTGACGCAGACTGGGCTGGAGATTGCGACAGTCGTCGGTCAACGACTGGCAGCTGTTTCTTGGCATCGGGAGCAGCCATCACGTGGCTCAGCCAGCGCCAGCCGGCAGTGGCGCTGTCAACAGCGGAAGCCGAATACGTGGCGTTGTGCGCCACCACTCAAACGGCGATCTGGCTGCGGCGTCTCGACCACGACTTGGGCAAGAAGACGACGGATGGCACCCTGATCTACGAGGATAATCAGGGAGCCATAGCGATGGCGAAGAATCCCGTCAGTCACCGCCGCACAAAGCACATCGACATCAAGTTCCACTTCGTGCGAGAGAAGGTCAGCGACGGCATCGTCGTCCTCAACTACTGCTGCACGCAGGAGATGATCGCCGACATCCTGACGAAGGCGATATCGCGACAACAGTTCGACTACCTGCGCAACAAATTGGGACTACATTGAATTGTGTAGTTCAATGTACAAGCGTGGGTACAATGTAGCTAGAGAACAACTGTCAGCTAAGTGGGAGTGTTGGAAACTGTGTAGCTCTCAGTTGCGTACATACATTGTACGAGTGCAGTCTACGCTGTTCTTACTGTAGGCGTGACCCAGACCTCACTTTGAATATGGGCGCGCATCTGTTGTAAAGGGTAGGGAAGCGGCGTCTGTTCTATTGTTCTGTGGCGTGGCCTGCCGACGAGCGTCCACTCCGTCGCTCCGTCTCTCTCTGCACTCTCTCTGCTCTCTCTCTCTAACTGTTCTCTGCGTTTCCGCACC
>JASAMY010002079.1:0-26385 GCA_030248085.1 Paralinhomoeus sp. GSCO2_6 | reverse complement strand
CGTGCTCGAATCTGGGCCCCGTTTCATTACCTTAATCAATGCCCGTAATATTATTACGTTGTATAATATATTATTGACGATTGACAACGACAACAGTTACATAGTCGGATCCGTCAGTATTACAGGTTGTAATCAGATCCGTTGCGTAATTATAGCGCGGCGTGTTCTGTAATTGCGAATATTCAAAAAAAGAACGGAACGTTATTCCGGGCAATTTTGAAAAGATGCAACAGATGCAACAGATGCAACGATGCAACGAATCACTGTTCCCGCCTCCAGTTAGGGGAAAAGCAAGTTCATTGTGCCATTGTGCCATTGTGCCATTGTGCCGAGAGAAACACACCATAATATTTTAAATGCGTCGACGCTCAGTGCTTAACTGTTAAATACTAAAACAACGCGTCACAAGCCTTCGTGACGAAGCCTAAGCCTAAGCGAAGCCTAAGTGGTGGAGTTGTTTGTGCAAGCCACTCGTTGGCCGCCTCCACTGCGCAGGTTCTTTACAATATTAGCTTGTCCATGCTTGACCTTGTTCGCCAAGAGATGGACGAAATCCCGACGAAGGGAGAATCCTTGGCGACGAACGTAGGGCCGAGATGTGTCCATGTTCAGCAGGCGCCGATCGACTTGGCGACCTTCGTACTGCCAGCGCCTGCGAGTCGCCATCACTGCCGTAGGAACACTCGCGCCAGACGACGGCGTGTTGTCGTCGACTCCCATGTCCTTGCCGCTGCCCATCGTCGGAGGAGTCGTCTCGCCATCATCGCCACCGGAGCCGCCAGCAGAGGAAGGTGTCGCGTCGGGGAGAGCGCTCCTCGGGTCCTCACGCCAAGGACGCGTCTTGTCGGTCTCGACGCACAACTTCTTCGCAGCCGAGACCCCCGGGTCTTTATGCCGGAGGTCGGTGTCCTGATTCGACTTGGAAGGAGGGCGCTTCATCATGTCCACTTGGCTGGCCGGCTGCGCTTGAGCGGTTCGGAAGATCTTCTGAGCCGGTGGGTCCATGGGCTTGTCACCAGCGCTTGATCCGCCAACGCCGATGCCTTCGTGCTGGCCGCTCCAGCCACTCGCGTCTTCACCTTGCTCGCCGATGACGCTGCTCTTCGAAGTCGGTAGGCCGTCCAGCTGAGCCAGAAAAGCACTCTCTTCATAGTCTTCCATCTTGTTTCCTGAGCTTGTTTCACAGTTTGAACGCTCCGCTGACGCTCTAAGCCTAAGCGAAGCCTAAGCCTAAGCCTAAGCAAAGCCTAAGCCTAAGCCTAAGAAAACCTAAGATTCAAAGTGATTCAAAGTGACAGCCACCTGGGGGACAGCCACTTTGAATATTAGGCTTTGCTTAGGCTTAGTCCAGACTTTGCTTAGGCTTAGGCTTAGGCTTCGCTTAGGCTTAGGCTTCGTCACGAAGGCTTGTGACGCGTTGTTTTAGTATTTAACAGTTGAGCACTGAGCGTCGACGCATTTAAAATATTATGGTGTGTTTCTCTCGGCACAATGGCACAATGGCACAATGGCACAATGAACTTGCTTTTCCCCTAACTGGAGGCGGGAACAGTGATTCGTTGCATCGTTGCATCTGTTGCATCTGTTGCATCTTTTCAAAATTGCCTTATTCCGCGGTTCTTGCTTTCGTATGTATTTGGCGTAATTCCTGTCCGTTTTAGTGTTGAAAATGACAGGAATGAACGAATCACAGTGGTTTTATATGATTGAGCAGGTGAAGGCGAGCTCCTCGGTCCGTTCGACTATGGAAAGAAAATCACGGCGCGCGCTAGAGCAGGACGACGAGAACGTTATTCCGCAGTTCTTGTTTTCTTATGTGTTCGCCGTAATTCCTGTCTGTTTAGTGTTGAAAAAAAAGAACGACAAAACGGTCGCTCGGGCGCGGCGAGACACCCGTTGTCAACAGTCGAGCAGGGGGTGGTCAGCACGCACTATGGCTCGCAACGGGCCCCACTTTGGTCGGCTTGGCTGTGGCGACCCGCTCGTTGGCCGCGGCCGCCCCTGCAGCGCTGCAGCAGTGTGTCCATCGTCGGGCGAGAGTGGTGGCGACTTCATCGAGTCATAAGCGCGCGCTGGAGGTGGACGACGTCGACGTGCCCATCACCTCGACGCCAGCTTCCGTCCCCAAGTTCCTAAACCCCACCCACCACCCACCCCACCCCACACGCGTGTGTGTCATGTTGTTTGTTTGTGCTCTCTTCTTGATCTTCCCGACTTTTGTTTGTGGACCATTGCATTCACTGGCGGATCCAGGATTTTCTGACAGAGGGGGGAGAAGGTCCATTTTTTTTACCGCACAAACTATACTACTATGGAATAGACAAAAATGACGGGATTTCGCAGCTCTCTTACGAATCAAACGTGAGTTGGAAGAGAACCACAGCGCCGCAGGCGAAAGCTTTTGAGTGCCTAAATCCAAGGAAAACGTCAAAATCTGCCTGTTTTCCCTTGTGATCGCCCTTCTTTCCTGCTTCTTCTCCTCCTTCCTCTCCAAATCTGAGCTGACAGGAGGGGAAGACCCCCCTCTCCCCCCCCCCCCCGTCTCGATCCGCTAGTGATTGCATTGTTTGTGTGGAAGTCGCATAGCCTCTCCCTTGACTGTACTTCAACAGTTAGTCACGCGCGCTCGCGCATGCACACACACAAGGAACAAAAAATGGGTCACAATGAACATGCTCTTTGGTTCGGACTTCAGCGTGCCAGGCGCGCACGCAGAAGGGGAGGAGAGAGCAGCGCGCCGTAGTAGGAAGGGAGGGCGGGCGGGGATCGTAGGTCATCACGGAAATTGGGTCAGGCGAGGGGTAAATCGCCATTTTTTTTATGGGCAGGGAGGGGGTGGGTGGCGCAAATCCGCACACGATTTTATTTCTAGTCGCACACACGCGTCTTCCACAGGCTAGCCATCTTCTGCCAACGCGCCGTTGTCGTCAGGCTCTTGAAGCGCAGCGAGAAGTCGTCGTTGTACACCTCCTCTTGTGGTGTCGGCGTTGGGTCAGGTTGGCCGACACGATCGGCGTCTGCAGATGATCTGCAACCCAAAAATACGACAAGCGAGCGAGTTCCGTCGCCGATATACGAAAATCCAACAATTAAACTCGTGAGGCCGTAGCCGCTGTCCGCCAGCATAATCGCTCCCAAAAATGTGCGCCAGCAGGCGTCGGAGTGGTGGCTCAACCTTGAAGGTCGCTGTCGAGCAGAATCGGTCGCGAAAATCTCCCGCTTCAAGCTAATTCTGCCGAATTTCGCCGTCTAGTAACGCCTCGTCGTCCGACAGCGTCAGATCCAACGCGTTCCGCGCCGCCATGTCGACGCTAAAGCGAGTTTACACCTTTGATGACGCCCTTTCGGCGTAATCAAACATTTATTACAGCTTGAATTCAAAACGAGTTCGTATTGGCGCTTGACAATTTGCTGAAACCGACTTCGCCATAAACACGCAAAAACTACGGTAGTTCTGTCGTCAGTTTGATTGGGATCTGTACTCATTGTATAATCAGCTGACAACTTACTGAAACCGACTTTTACAACAAACTCAAAACAGCATGAAAATAGTAAAGTCATAATCAGTTTTACAAGGTAATGTAACGGGGCCCTGTATGCAAAGGGCGTAAACTAAAACACACGACCACGCTTAGGCGTAGATTTCGGCTTTGGCTTGTGTTGGTCGTGGTGGTCGTGGTGGTCGTGTGTTTTATGTAACGCCATGCAAAGGTTAATTTTTTACAACTAAAATTGTAATTACAGTAGTAGGAGTAGTAGTAGTGTGGCCTAATGATTTTCGTTTCGGGCAATGTACCATGCAAACGGTACCATGTAAACAAAGGGCTTAAATTCTTCAATGCGGTTCTTCAGTACGAATTACTTTCTGGTTGCGTTTGTGCATTATCACTCCGCCGCCCGATGAATAGAGCGCTACTTAGTTTCCTCACACTTTCTCTGCTCGTTATTTTGGGAGAGCGCCGCCGTCAGCGCTCGTCACAGAGCGCCACACACAGCGCAGTGGTAAACTGCTGCGCGAACATGCGTCTTCGAGACTCGCACTGTTGTAACTCCATGCCATGAGTGCACTAGAACATTTTCGCTGACTTCGACCAATGTGACCGAGCCGCTTTATGCGCGCGCACGTGACGCGTTGAGAAGGGAGGTGTGCGTGCGTATGTGCACGTTGTCGGATCGGCATTGACGCACTATGGAGAGGCAAACGTTTGCATAGCCGATGCGTTATCGCGTCACACAGGCGGTGCAGGGCCGAAACTGTCGCCGCTACAAAGCGCCGACAACGAAGTCCAACAGCCCAGTCGACCCTCTCTGACGCTGTACACTCCGCAATCTTCTCAAGCTAAGCGAGCGCGCCGCGAAGGTGCATATCGTGATTGTTTATTGCTGCGTTAGAGGCAGCTCGGATTGTTAATTTTTGCCCTTTGGTGTAAATCAATTACAGCACAGCAAAAAGGAAGGAGTTCAAGTGGTGTGCGTACTGCGTGTGGTCTCGCTTTCCTTTCGATTTTGTTGCCATCAGCAACGGAAACGTACCCTCGCACCTACATAGGATAAAGCATCTGCAAAGTTGACGTTCAAACTGATCTGTTAATTAGGTAATCTAGCGTTATGTGACTTTTGGCGTCATGTGAAGAATACTAATGAATGCTTAGTCGGTCAACGACAAGGAGAAGGTGACGACGGAAGATGCCAGGCGTCCACGATTTCGAGGCGGCGGACGTTGGGCTCGCCGAGCTGAAGCAGCTCATGGAAGCTAGGGGTGCTGAGGGATTAGAGCAGGTGGGCTGGAGTAGAGGCACAAGTTGTATTGTGCGTGCGTGCGTGCGTGCGTGCGTGCGTGCGTGCGTGCGTGCGTGCGTGCGTGCGTGCGTGCGTGCGTGTCCAGCAGTACATCAGCCAACAAAACCTGGTTGTTTCGCAGTGTGCACTGTACTACTCACTCACGTCCCTGCCCTAAACTTTGCTCCTTGTTCAGCTACGCGCGCAGTATGGCGGCGTGACGGAGTTGTGCGAGCGGCTGGGCAGCGACCCTGTCAACGGCCTACCCGACGACGAGCAGCTCATCGAGTCTCGTCGTCGTCAGTTCGGCGCCAACTACATTCCCCCAAAGGCGCCGCAGTCCTTTCTGGGCTTGATGTTCGAGGCGGTGCAGGAGAGGACGCTGCTCATCCTCTTGCTCGCCGCCCTCATCTCGCTCGCCCTCTCCTTCTACCGACCTCCGGAGGAGTCGTGTGAGGCGCTGACGGCCGCGCGCTGATCGATCGATGACAGCCGCCCAATGACCCTCGATCGATTGCAGCGACGGCCGTCGACTCGGGCGAGTCGGAGGCGGGCTGGATCGACGGCGTCGCCATCCTCATCTCCGTCGCAGTCGTAGTGCTCGTCACGGCCGTCAACGACTACCAGAAGGAGCGCCAGTTCCGAGGTGACTATCCCCCGACTGGCTAGAGACGCGTCTCGGCTGTCGGAGACTGACTGACGAAGAGCGTCGGCTGTCTCTCGTATGTAGGCCTGCAAGCGCGCATCGAGGGCGAGCACAAGTTTGCGGTGCTGCGCGGCGGCCAGCAGGCGCTCGTGCAGGTCACCGACTTGGTCGTGGGCGACGTCGCGCAAGTCAAGTACGGTGCGTCGTCCTCCGCATATCGCGACTCAAATCGAACCCTCATCTCATCTCTGATCTCGTGCATAGGGGACCTCTTGCCAGCCGACGGGATCCTGCTGCAAAGCAACGACCTGAAAGTGGACGAATCCTCACTGACGGGCGAGTCCGACCTCATCAAAAAAGGCCCAAACGTCGACCCCTTCCTGCTGTCTGGTAGGCTGAAACAACGACAGTAGTACTAGAGTACCTACATGTGTTGTACCCGCACGTCACGATTTGGGCGCACAGGAACCCAAGTGATGGAGGGAAGCGGCAAGATGCTCGTGGCGGCCGTCGGGCCGAATTCTCAGACGGGCATCATTATGACGCTGCTCGGCGCTGCGAAGCAGACTGAAGAGGACGCCCAGAACACAAAGAGCGGCACTGCAAACGGCAAGACGGAGCCGACGACGCCGACGACAGAGCCACTTCTCAACCAGGAACGGACGCAGACGGGTCCGTGGCGGAGCGAGGACGTCTTGCTGGAGGAGAACAGTGAAAGCATTTTTAGCTAGAACTGACGCAAACGATGCCGAAGGCGATACTCCGCCGCCGTCGTACGACGAGGTGACCCAAGAGGCGGCAAAGAAGGGGGAAGAGGAAGGAGAGGAAAAGAGCGACACGGACCAAAAGGGCCGGTCCGTACTGCAGATCAAGCTGACCAAGCTCGCGATGCAGATCAACTACGCAGGTGAGGGTGGAATGGTATTGGCGAAGTGGGGACGCGTTCGAGCAGTCCAGCAGCGTTGCAGGCACTGCCGTGGCCCTGCTGACCGTGGTCGTGTTGATCATACGCTACTGCATCACCCACTACGCACTGGGACAGGAGTCGTTCAAGGTGGGCGACTTGCAGTACTTTCTCAAGTTCGTCATCATCGGCATCACGGTGCTCGTCGTCGCCGTGCCCGAGGGCTTGCCGCTCGCCGTCACCCTCTCCTTGGCCTACTCTGTCAAGAAGGTGCCGTGAAAAGATGCGAAAAGGAAACGACATGGGCGCAACATTGAAAATCGCGAGTTGAGATGATGAAAGACAACAACTTGGTGCGCCACTTGCACGCCTGCGAGACGATGGGCAACGCGACCTGCATCTGCTCGGACAAGACGGGCACGCTGACCACGAACCGGATGACGGTCGTGCGCACCTTCGTCGAGAGTGAGCGCTGTCGTCGTCGTCGTCAGCTGGCGTCGCTGACCGTCTTGTTCTCTGCGCAGAGGACCTCCACAAGACGGCACCCGCTTGGGAGGCGCTGTCGGCGAGAACGCGTCGTCTGCTGCTCGATGGCATCGCCGTCAACAGCAGCTATGCATCCCAGGTCAAGCCGGCCGTCAGGTCGGGAGAGCAGCCCGTCCAGCTGGGCAACAAGACAGAGTGCGCCCTGCTAGGACTCCTCTTCGACATGGGACAGGACTTTCGACAGGTCAGGAACGACCATCCCGAAGAGACACTCTTCAAGGTACGGTACGCCTGCTTTGCCGAGCTCTAGCCAATGGCAAGATGGCTATAGTGCACTCGTGCTCAGGTGTACACATTCAACTCGAACCGCAAGTCGATGACGACCGTCATTCGGACCGATGATGGAGCCGACTGTCTGAGAATCCACTCGAAAGGGGCGTCAGAAGTAATACTCAAACAGTCGGTGATGAAACATCCTGGCTAAATGTGCGTAAGAGATAGGCGGACGCGTTCTTTGTCTCTCAGGTGTACATCGATCGTCGGTGCCGGCGGCGTCGTCGAGCCTTTCGACGAGACCGAGAAAACTCAGATGGTCAAGTCTGTCATTGAGCCCATGGCCAGCGACGGTCTCCGAACCATCTCTCTAGCCTACAAGTGCGTAGAGTACACCCCACTGCGTACATCTAGGCGTCGTGAGACGAACTACATAGTTCTGCAGAGACGTGCCGATGTCGTCCGCGGAGAGCATGGACTGGGAAGACGAGGCGGCCGTTATGAGCGGGCTGACGTGCGTTGCAATCGTCGGCATCCAGGTGAAGGAGAGGGGCTGCTGCTCGGTGGACGCAGCGGTCGAAAAAGGAATCCGCGTTCAGGATCCCGTCCGGCCTGAAGTGCCGGACTCGATCCTGCAGTGCCAGAGCGCCGGCGTCGTCGTGCGCATGGTGACGGGCGACAACATCGCGACAGCGCGCTCGATCGCGACGCAGTGCGGCATTCTCAAGCCGGGCGACAACTTCCTCGCCATGGAAGGCCGGGAGTTCAACGCGCGGTCCGCGCTCCCCTTGGCGCGCTCTGATTTTCGCTGCGCTCATCAGGATATGACTAACGACAGTTCAGAGTGCGTGACCACCGAGGCATAGTGAGACAGAAACTCCTCGACGCCATCTGGCCGAGACTACGCGTGCTGGCCAGAGCCCAGCCTGTCGACAAGTACGTTCTCGTCAAAGGCATCATCGACAGCAAACTGCTGAAGAACAGGTGACGAATGCCCGAGGAAATTATCTGTGAACGTTGCACCGAACACGGTTCGCTGTAGAGAGGTGGTGGCCGTGACAGGGGACGGAACGAACGACGGACCGGCATTAAAAAAGGCGGACGTCGGTTTCGCCATGGTCGGCTGTTGCTGCTGGCGCCTCTCGCAACTCCTCAAATAAAGCGATTGATGGTTTGCAGGGAATCGCGGGCACGGACGTGGCGAAGGAGGCGTCAGACATCATCCTCACGGACGACAACTTCACGTCGATCGTCAAGGCGGTGATGTGGGGCCGTAACGTCTACGACAGCATCGCCAAGTTCCTTCAGTTCCAGCTCACCGTCAACGTCGTCGCCGTCACCGTCGCCTTCGTCGGCGCCTGCGCCATCGAGGACTCACCTCTGAAGGTCCGTCCGTCGCTGGTGACTGATCTGGCCAGCAGTCGAGCGAGCAAGCGCGTCGAGCGGTGCAGGCCGTCCAAATGCTCTGGGTGAACTTGATCATGGACACGTTCGCCTCTCTGGGCCTGGCGACGGAGCTGCCGACCGAGGACCTGCTGCGCCGGAAGCCGTACGGCCGGTCGAAGGCGCTCATCTCGAAGACGATGAGCAAGAACATCCTGGGACAGGCGCTCTACCAGCTCGTCGTCGTCTTCGTCCTTGTCTTCTACGGTGGGCGAGAAACATCAGCGTCAGCAGGTCCGGCACACACGGCTGTTCAGGCCACGTCCTCTTCAACATCAAGGACGGCCGCTACGCGCAGCTGCATGCGCCGCCGACGCAGCACTTCACGATCGTCTTCAACGCCTTCGTCATGATGACGCTCTTCAACGAGGTCAACGCCCGCAAGATTCACGGAGAACGCGATGTCTTCAAGGTCGGCACACTTTCTTCCTCGTTCTCTATACAGTCATGTTGTGTTTATAGGGCGTCTTCACGAACCCGATCTTCTACGGCCTCTGGGGCGGCATGCTGCTAGTTCAGGCGCTGATCATTCAGTTCGGAGGCCGCTGGTTCTCCACCACAGGCCTTAGCGTCGACCAATGGCTGTGGTGCCTTTTGCTGGGCTGTGGCACGCTCCTCTGGGGACAAGTTGGCTGCGGCTTGACTCTCTTTCATTGTCGAACAAACGAAGGCGAGGAACTGCGCAGGTGGTGAATACGGTGCCGTCAATGCTGCCCTCATTCGGCCGGGGCGCAGTGACTGCTGCCGACGTGGCCGCGCAGGAGGAGATGGAGCAGGGCCGCAACGGCCAGGTCCTCTGGCTGCGCACCTTCGCCAGGCTCCAAACGCAGGTGTGTGCTGCTTCCGGAATGGTAGGTAGCCCGCTTGGTCGACGACGGCTGCTGCCACTCAGATGCGCGTCGTGAAAGCGTTCCAATCGGGCCTGGACAGCAACAACCGGCTGCACCTGGCTGCCGCCGCCTACCACTCGCGATCCGCCTCGCACCTCGGCAGCAGAACTCTGCTCGAGAGCGAGACTGACGGTCGACTGGGTCGGTTGGCATTTAGCCAATCAGAGCGCCTGCCTCACGTTGACGGCATTCTGATTGGCTATTCAGGCTCGAACAGCCTTCTCGCCTGGTCGAGAGCGGCGAGAGCGTCTGGCGCTGGAGCGTCGCGATCACACACGGAGCTGCGCGTCAACACCGACAATCGCAACAACCTTCGAAGATGAGACAAGAACAAGCAAACACGAACCGGCGACACGCGGACACGACACGATAGTAGCGACAGCGAAGCCCCGCTGATCCTTGTCCCAGTTGACTATTGTTTGTTGCTAGTGAACGTCGTTTGCTTTAGTGCCATGGCCAGTCTGTGTACTCGGATACTCTTAACAGACGAAGAACTGTGAGCGGCCGAGCCGAAGGATATTTGTACACATCTTCATCGTTTGCATGGACTTGTTTGCAACCACATCTACCGTGTGTCCCCCAATGAACGCGGTGTGCGTTAATGCTTTAACTGGTAGTTATTCACCAGCTTTTAAGGGCTTGCCAACAACTAACATAGTATCGACTTTCAACGGACTGACTGACTCAGAAAATGATATGAACGGTATCAGACATGAAGAACGATATCACTCACAATCACACACTGGATTTGGAGGAATTCAAGCCGCCAGGTTGTGTTCCATGTTGCCAGGTTGCTTCCGAAACACACAATCCTACTCGAAGCCCACAGGGTGCTTGATCACTCCGAATGCTCTCTGATACATTTCACCAAAGCGGAGAAGCTCCCAGTCCGATCCCTTTGGGCCGATGAGCTGCAAGCCGACCGGAAAGCCGAGTGGCGCGTCCTCGGTGGGTGCGCTGAAGCCGATGGGCAGACTCAGGGAGGGCAGGCCGCAGAAGGAAGCCCACATCTGGTAGACAGTGATGTCGAGTTTCTGCTGGTCAACTGCCAAGTCGACCGTTCCATTCTCCTGCAGCCGCGGTGGCAGCAAGTTGGCATTCTGCGCCAGAACGACGTCGCCCAGTGAAAAGTAGCTAAACGGACCTGGCGGCTGCTGACTGAGCAACTCGACCCCAACCTCCAATCTCGCAGGCTCACCGACTGAACTCTGCGCACCCAGCTTCGATTGCGGGGCGACCCAATATTGTAGCCGCTTCACAGGTCAAATTCCTTGCTGCAGCCTTCACTGAATTCACGCCAGTCTGTGCTAATCCAAGCTGCAGAGCAGTGTCAGATTTGAACGGAAAGTGGCCACCGGAACGCTTCACGGCATCGATGAAGGTATTCGTGTATTCGTGTTGGCAAATAGAGCTATAATGTGGACGAGACGAGAGTACTAAGACCCATACAAAGCTGGTGAATTCTTTGGTATGCAACTGGTATACGCACCTACCCAACCATGTGTTGAAACCCAAATGGTCTACATTTAAAGCATGAGTAATAATAGGAGTAATGTAATATACCGTAACCCTCCAATACAACCCCCTCCAATAGTGCCCCCCTCCAATAGTTCCCCCGGGTATGGCAAGGTTGAAATAATAGAGCCCCCTCCAATAGTGCTCCGGGGGTAAGGAGTATGTTGTGCCATGTGCCTTTTATGAGCAAAAATATAGTGGTAGGTACATTGCAACTATTCAACCATCAACCATTAAATGTGGCGAAAGTGATCAAAACTAAGGAAACTAGCATTGCCATTCAAAATTGTTAGGTTGAAATAATAGAAGCCCCCCCCTCCAATAGTGCCCCCCCGGGTAAGGAGATGTTGAAAAAATAGTGCCCCGGGGGCACTATTGGAGGATTTGCTAATACTATTTCATTAAATGTTAAAACTGGATATGGGGATTTTCAGTACATACCCATTGGATAGGTACATATAACATTCATATACGCACATACAAAAATGCAAACATTGTCCATCCTACAGAAAGCTAAGTGCAGTGATGGTTGAGGTATTGATGGTGTCTGAGGACAATTCAGAGGTGGGATTGCCAAATTGATGAAAGAGGTCAATGAGTGGAGATCTGAACTTCTGCTCAGCAACCTTCACCCCAAGTGAGTGTATGCGAGTGATGAATTGGTGAGTAAGGTTCAGCATCTGTGGCTCACATACATCAGACACGGAAAAAATTGCCTTTTAAACGATGGTCCATTTAGGGAGGGTGTGTAATTATAGGAAAAATTGCCTTTTAGATGATGGTCCATTTAAGGAGGGGGTGTAATTATAGTGGAGGGGGCTAATAAACTCAAAAAGTGCTCTAGGCAGGGGGTGTAATTATAGGGGTGGGGGCTAAATAAAGGGGCGCACGTTATAGAGTGTAACGTTCCATACTTTTGCTTTAGACTCACTTTCTGTGTTTTTTTCTTCCCATTCGTCAACCCTCGCTTTAGCCCCATCACGTCGAGGGTCAGTGCCAGGTCCTGAACTCGCCTCGTCAGCGCGCCAATGGTCTGCAGGGGTGGCGTGTCTGGGCCAACGAGGTCGGTGTCGATCGCGCCGTGGGTGGGCCTCAGCGCGACGACGTTGGCCGCGCTGGCGGGCAGTCGCATGGAGCAGCCAGTGTCGCTGCCCAGCGCCACCACCGCCAGACCAGCGGCCACCGCTGCAGCGCTGCCGCCGCTTGATCCGTATGGCGTGTGCGCCAGAGCGTATGGGTTTCGAGTGATGCCGCCTAAAAGGGAAGTCTCTCAGCCAATCGCTCGCAACCCAGCAGCACAATGTACCGTTTCTAGACCGTTTCTCATCACTACTGTTGACAATACAAACAAGCTGGTTTCAAACAGACAGACGGCTGCACAAGCGGCAACCCACGAATCCGCATTAATTAATGAGCAATGCAGAGTCTATTATTTGTGAAAATGCTGACTTAACAACCAGTTTGACAGACCACACCTGTTTGACTGGTGGAGTCCGCGCCAGAGCGAGCCATCAAGGCTAAATTGGCCTTGGCAAGCAGCACTGCGCCATCCGCTTTCAGTGCTGACACAGTGACCGGATCTCTGCCACTGGTGGCGTTCTCCAAGACCGTGACACCACAGGTGACCGGTGTGTCTACACATCAGTTGTAGAGCTGCAAACCGACCAAATGTTCGGTATTTTCGGTATCGGTATATACCGAAATTTGGAATTGTCGGTATTTTTCGGTACGGTATATACCGCTCTAGAAAATTTCGGTATTGTCGGTATTCGGTTCGGTATTCGGTATTTAGAAACATGTGCGTGTTCGACTGGGAGAATTACCATTTTGGTCTTGGCGTTCCTCATGTGTCTCATACTAATTCTCCTGGTGCTTGAGGAAGGTATTGAAGAAGATGAGTGTAGCTGCTTGGATTTGCTGTCCTTAGGCGACTTGCAGTGAGCGCTGTAGGTCAGGCCAGCTGATGAAAAAAGCCGCTAGCTCGCCACATACATGGTGGTGGGCTGAGGTACAGCTGGTAAGCAAGCTCGGCTATAACCTGCGCCTGCCTGACCTACACGTGTACTCGTATGTACTTCCGACTCAGTGAATGAAGTTCCACACGATTTGGAAGTAGCGCCGATTGGTCTGTCATCACGAGGAGTTGTCCTCGCGTGGGGCAACAGAATGTATGTACAAGAGAATCTGAACTCCTTGTAGCGAGCAGCCACTGGCTCTGGCGTTTCCTATGCCTCACCGTTGCTTTCAGGACTGCAGAGCGCCACTGCAAAGCCCCAGCCAGAAGTTCTGCCCTATGCCTCTTCTGCTTCTTTTCAGACAAATCGTGCGCCATAAGTACTGGAATGCCATTTTAGAACACCAAAATCACCAAAAAATACCGAATACCGAATACCGAAATATTTGCGTCGGTATTTTCGGTTTCGGTATATACCGAAATTTTGAAATATCGGTATTTTCGGTATCGGTATATACCGAAACCGACCATTTTCTTCGGTATATACCGAAATGTCGATTTCGATTTCGGTTTGCAGCTCGTATGTACCGATTTCGGTTTGCAGCTCTAATCAGTTGCCGTGATGCAAAGTTGTCATACAACCAACCAACCAACCAACCAACCAACCAACCAACCAACCAACCAACCAACCAACCAACCAACCAACCAACCAACCAACCAACCAACCAACCAACCAACCAACCAACCAACCAACCAACCAACCAACCAACCAACCAACCAACCAACCAACCAACCAACCAACCAACAAACCAACCAACCAACCATTCAACTAACAAGTGTTTTTCTTTCAAGGATATTATGCCAACAAAATCCATCATCCGAAAATCCATCATTAGTGCCCCCTTTCCAATGGTGGACTCCCTCCAATAATGCCTTCACATATGGAGAATAGATGTTCAAATAATAGTGGAACCGTGGAGCCGCTAAAACATACCTAGGGAATGGAATTTTTTCATCAAAACAAAATTTAGAGAAAAGTTGGTAACTTTTTTGCTACTTTTTGGCACTTTCGGCACATTCTCATCACATTATAACCCTATAGCGCTATAGTATTTGTGCGAGAGAGGTACAGAAAAAATTTGCAGACACCAATTGTGAGGTTGAAACGATAGTGCCCCTCTCTTCAATAGTGGACCCCCCCATCCAGCAATGCCCCTGGGTAAGAAGAGCTTGAAAGATTGTGCCCAGGGGCACTACTGGAGGATTTACGGTACCCACCGAGAGTCCAGTAGTTGTCCTTGACGACCATTGGAACGCAGTGCAGTCTTCCCAGAGGCAGACCAAGCGTCCTGCGTTGGTCCAACAGCCGCGCCGCTGCCATGGCTCGGGGATTGACTGTTATTATGGTGCGGATGCTGCCGTCCAACTTCTCGATTCTATTCAGAAAGAATTGCGTGATTTCTTCGCAGGTACAACCATTCTTGATCAATTCATGAATTGTCGAAAATTGCAGCGTCTCAAAGACAATGTTGAGATGGCACTGGCCCCGGAGTATGGATGGAAATCGACGGCTGGAGTAACCAGCAAAGCCAAGAACGCCCACAATGCCCAACAACGTAATATAGCCTGGAGGGAAATTTATTTCTAATGGCAAACGTGTATGTATCTATATTTAAATTCTACAGTTCATCAGCGCTCTATTCAATTAAACAATTGCAAGAGCTAAGAAGAAGCTGCTTGCCCGTCCAGGTGTTCGCCCAACGTTTCTTCTTGCTTCGCTCGTTATTCGGCAGCAAAAGTGCGGCTTCGTTCACTTCTTGCATTCTCTAAAGCGTTTGTCTTGTTTTAGCAGCATTGACACAGCACATTTGCAGTACGGAACCGCACGTGAAAGGATGGCTCGCGCATGTCGACGGATTAAACACTTATCAGTGATCAGTATCAGAAACGTACAGGTTTGGGTCAATCGGCGACCACACGTACCGTAAACCCTATAATTAGCCCCCCTATAATTAGCTCCCCCCCCTATAAGAATACACCCTCCCAAGACCACTTTGAGTTAAAAAGCCCCCCCCCCCTCTCATTACGCCCCCTCCCTAAATGAACCACCGTCTAAAAGTCACATGTTTCCATGTCTGGGTGTACGTATGGTCGCGTATGTGTATGTATGTATGTACACGTATGTGCATGTGAGACTGTGTGAGAGTGTGTTAGAGTGTACCAACGTGTGTGCACAGCGCCTTTTTCCCTTAAAAATCGCCTCCACGCGCCTTTTTGACCACACATCTTCCCACTCATCGACACTTCCCGTTTATAAGCACCCCCCCCCCCCCTATAATTAGCCCCCCCCCCTATAATTATACACCCACTGGCGGATCCAGGGGTGGGGGAAAGGGGGAATTCCCCCTCCCGAAATCGGAAATCTAGGGGGGAAAAGGGGGAAAAGGGATAGGCGGTGGGAGAAGAAACACGCCTCGTGGGCCTAGTTTTCAGCATAAAATTGCTTGTAGGTGGTCGAAAACAGCAAAATTTTCGCCTGCGGCGCTGTTTATATTCGTTAATCGTCGAATATGAACCGATTAGGTGTCCAAACCACTGCCAAAATGGCCCAACATCCAAAAAGTTCAACAGGGTCCTCCCTTCTGCAAAATTCCTCCCCCCTCCGAAATTTTTTTCTGGATCCGCCAGTGTATACACCCTCCTAGAGCTCGAACGAAAAAATTAGCCCCCGGGGGGCTAATTATAGGGTTTACGGTATTCTCCATTCAGGGCACGCTGACCGCGCTCCGCATCTGTCCTATTATCGTCACCCATGCCAAAGAAGGTAATTTACCACACGTCTGTTGCATGCAGCTAATTCACGTTGTACATGACATCACCCTACTATGTAGGTACTTAAGATGACGTGCTATAGTTGTTCGCTCGCTCGTCAATGCACGGGCATGTTTCGTACGTTCGTTTTGTATGTTCGTAATATGAAATGCGAAATGATATGGCAATAGAGAATGAACCATGCAACAAGCCATCTGCAAGCCTAAAAAAAAATTAAAATAAATTAGCGAAGTAAATAACGATTAATTCCCGTCTGGCAGAGCCAATTCTTGTTTCGGGCCCTACCGTTGACAAGAATTGGCTGTCCACAGGGGGGCCCTCGTCAGAACGAGCCCTGTGGATCAGATACGTACGCGCGTGGTCCGGTTACCGATATCGAAAAGCATCCGGATGAATTGACCGCCCACGTAGTGGTCGAAATCCTTGAGAGGGAACATGGGACGTAGGGCAAAGGCCGAACCGCTGCAGTGAGACTGGAAGCAGTAGAGTAGACAGTGAACTTAGACGTGGACCCCATCTGCTATTGTAAAACAAATAGGAGCTCAAATAGCAAACTTCACGGAGTTCGCGAGAGTCCAGAATTTCATCAAAAAAAAAGTTTAAAATTATTGTGCGAGAAAGTTTTGTTAAGTGTTCAACTCAGGAACCTGCTTTCAAAGCGCTTTTTTTCTTTTTTTTTGGTTGTTTGAGACCAAAGTCTCATACGAGAGCGGGACCCATAGGTCCTTGGTTACCTCTGCCTACAAGACCGATTGTCTCAATGAGAACAACGATCAGGGGGCAGCTCTGAGGTGGTTCAACATCACTTTATCTCATAAACAAAAAAATGTTGCGAATATTCAGTTATGCAATGATGAATCATAGAAATGATAAAACTGCAAAGTGTTGGAATGCATGCCAACCAAAGCATTTACATGAATACTAATGAATTGCTTGCAACACCCACTCTGTTGACAACTTCGAAAAACGAAACAAACATCAGAGTATATTTGTATTTTATGCAGTCTCTGTGGTGATGCTACGCACAATTTCTACTCAAAAAAGTGCTCAGGATCTTGCATGGAAAGCATTAGATCAAACAGGCATTCAAAACACTCTATTGAGGATTGCACCGAAATGAACATACACATCAATGTTTTACTAAAACGAAAGCATCAATTGGGACGTGACAAAATGGTTTAGAAAATAATGTGAATGCCAAAAACTAATGAGCAATCCCACGCAATACATTTCCTTCAGAATGGAGAAAGGGATCAACTTAGACCATCATGTGATGATCACATCAACCACTGTGCTTCAAAAAAATTTAAACTGCATTTGAAAAGTGATTAGACACCATGTAATGCACATTAAGCTTAAGCAATAGTTTAGGCAAATTCCTGCATATTAAATTGAAGCTGAGGAATTCACCTAATGAATGTTACTGAAGCTACCCACACAAAATGAACAGGACAGTGTAATTGGTAATGTCATTGCTACCTTGGATCAAGAAAAGATCATGCAGGTGTTGAACACATTGATCATGCTGATTCGAAAATCATATTTCTTTCTTAATCTAATTCAGTAATCACAAGATAATTATGCACTAAATATGCAAAATGTACAACCTTAAACAAGTGCGTCTTTGTGGCTACTGCGTAATGCCAAGTGCTGTGCTGTATGGATTGAGCTGAATTTTTATGGGTAGATTCGGGTGCTGCTCATGACAGCTGAAAATGTTTTGTGTGTGTGTGTGTACAATGGCACATCATGAGCTGCATGGAATGGAATGAGCTGATGCTTGGTGTGTAACATGTCCGAGCATACCTGTAACTGAGGTGGAGTTTGGGGGTTCCCTCCCCCCAAGTGCTGGGCTTGACCCTACCCACACCCTCCCAACCCTCCATCCCAGAATTTTTGGAAACTTTTTACTACTTAGGTACTATAATGAAAAATAAATGTGTTTTGTACAGTTTTTTTTAGCAAAAAATCGACCAAAAAGTACCTACCGTAAACCCTATAATTAGCCCCCCCTATAATTAGCCCCCCCTATAATAATACACCCTCCCAAGACCACTTTGAGTTAATAAGCCCCCCCCCAATAATTACGCCCCCTCCCTAAATGAACCATCGTCTAAAAGGCACATGTTTCCATGTCTGGGTGTATGTATGGTCGCGTATGTGTATGTATGTACACGTATGTGCATGTGAGACTGTGTGAGAGTGTGTTAGAGTGTACCAACGTGTGTGCACAGCGCCTTTTTCCCTTAAAAATCGCCTCCACGCGCCTTTTTGCCCACACATCTTCCCACTCATCGACACTTCCAGTTTATAAGCCCCCCCCTATAATTAGCCCCCCCCTATAATTAAACACCCTCCTAAAGCTCGAACGAAAAAATTAGCCCCCGGGGGGCTAATTATAGGGTTTACGGTATGTCATGTTATTTACAGTGCATTTTGACCAAAATGTACCTATTTTCGGGTTTTTACAGTGTATTTTTGACTAAAAATCGACCAAAAATTGCCCATTTTTATCCTTCCCAGACCCCCTTCTCCAGATTTTCACCCCACACATCACACCCCCCCCCCAGAAAGTGCTCGAACCCTCCCCCCCAGGTCCAATTCCAAGTTACAGGTATGTATCCGAGTGCTTGCTATTTTAGTGCATACACTTTTACATAGCGAACAGGGCGACCACACGCCAGAAGCGGCCAGTGCGCACCTCGAATGTACAGTGCACATGCTCACATACTGTACAGTGCTAGTACCATTTGTTTCTATGGAATCTACGGTGATGAGTAATTTGGAGTGCACAATTACCGATGCTGTATTCATTGGACGCCCACATTTCAGCGATAAGAGCCTTTTTGCCAACCAGACGGCCCCCAAGCCGACAGAATTGTACATGTACCTTTAGAGTTGGCCCGATGTCGCTTCTCCACGCGTCAATTCGCCTCGCTTTGGCCTTGTGCGTGTGCGATGCTTGCATTCGACGGCCGGACAAGGGCCGCGAGCTGATGTCGCGATTGGCGCTGCTCGACGACAGCGCCGTCATCAGCGACGTCCAGATCAGTCCCGATGGCCGACATCTCTCCTACAGTCGCGCCGTCGATGGCGTCTCGAATGTCTTCGTCCGGCCGCTCCATACGACCGGTGCAGTCTTGGGCGAGGAGCGCCAAATCACGACGGCCAACAACTACTCCGTCTACTGTACGTACATAGACGGTGCAGCTCCGATGAGAACGAGGAGGCGCGCGCGCAGACTAATGTACGTCGACTCTGACTCTCTAGACCACGAGTGGACCTACATGAAGGGCGTGATGCTGTTCAAGCAGCGCGTCGAGGCGGACGGACACCGCTACTTCCTCTTCAAAGTCGACGTCACCGACGAGACGTCGACGCCCGTCCGACTGACCTTTCCGAGCACGCTGCCTCATCGCCTCGTCGCCCTCTCCCCTAACCGGCCCACCAAGGCTGCCGCCGTCAGCTACTCCAGAGACCCGCGGTCCAGTGGAAGTGGCACTGCGCAGAAGTGAAGCGCACGCGCGAACGCCTATGATTGTCTAGTTTTGTCGACTTCTATACACTGGACTTGGAGTCGGGATCGCTGACAAAAGTAGTCGAGACGAACGTCGCGCTGTGGAGACCCTATTCGTACGTGCTCGACGAGAACCTCGAGCCACGCGCCATTCTCGCCATCGACCGCAAAGCCAACTTCTACATCAAAGTCCGCAACGACTTCGCGAGGAATACCTTTGAAGACTACAAGAATCTGTCCGTAGACTACGGGTTCGTTATAACGTTGACTGGTGAGCGTCTGCCAAAGGAGACTTGTCAAAGGCCAATGCGCCATTTAGAAGGAGCCTGCACTTCGTGGTCGTGCGCAACGACCGTCTAATCATGCTCGAGGCAGTCGCGACCGAACACAGTCGGTTCGGTTCATCTAGCGGTGTAGTAGGTAGCGTCCTGTGTCGATGGTGCGTATGTGTCCTGCAGACGCAGTCGTCAGCCACAGCATGACCGACTACGAGGACTACAGCATCCTGGCGCGGCCGCCGATCGGCTCGAACTCGGATCTGGAGTCGCCTTTACTGCAGGGAGGCCGACTGCTCGCCGTTTATCAGACGTACAACGTGCCACAGCTGCTCGCCATTGACGAGCACTTCGCTCCGCACGCCCACGTCCTCAGAGGCATCCAGGAGAGAGGCGCTCCTCGCGTCGCGTCCCACAGCGCCGGTTCGTGCGCGTCCGTCGTCGGTTCTGACGACAAGAATAGGAGTAGTAGAGAGGGCAATGACGCCGCCGCAGACTTCTCGCGGCTCCTCGTGTCGTGGACTCGCGACGACCGACCCCGCGACTTCTACCTCTATGACGTCCCCACGAAAACGGTGACGCCGCTGTTCAACGAGCAGGCGGCGCTGCTCCAGTACACCTTCTCCAAAGCGCACTACTTCACCGCCAGAACCAGGGATGGCCACTACGAGCAGTGCTCATTCACTGTGCCACATATGGTTGGCCGGCTGACGACACCCACTGGTCACACACCGAGTGTAACATTGCTTGCCTCTAGTACGAACAAGGCGACAACAGGGCGCCGAGCCGACCGGTACCAACGCTCACGATGGTACATGGTGGACCCTGGTACAGGCCACCGTATGGTTTCTCAGCTCAAGGTTTCTCAATCTCAGCTCAAACTCAGTTGCTCGCTGATCGAGGCGTTGGCGTGCTCGAGGTGCCACCCTCATGCGCCGTTTTCTTACTTGTGGACGACGCTCTCCATGTTCAGTGCAACTTTCGCGCTTCTATCGGCTTTGGACGTCGTTGGCTGAACGCTGGCAACCGGCAGTGGGGCAGGAAGATACACGATGACGTCGTCGATGGAGTCAAGCGTGCCATCGAGCTGGGATTCACGGATCCCGACCGGGTGCGTTGGGGTCTCATTGCGTGGGGCCAACCGCTTGTCCGAGTGTGTCCAACCGTGCAGGTGGCGATAGGCGGTCACAGCTTTGGCGGCTACGAGACCAACCTGGCCATGGTCAAAGACCCGGAGCTGTTTAAGTGCGGCGCCGGTTCCGCAGGACCCTCCTTCTTGGACGGCTCACAACGGAACGGGCTATTGCAAATGGACCTTGGACTGGAGAAGTCAGATGGCGGTGAAAACGCGCTGATGCGCTTTACGCACCCCGAGTACCGCGTTCGCATCGGCGACGACAGGACTCCTGAAGGTCGGCAAAGCGAGCAACCATGATGATTGCGACGACCGGTAGGGCCAATTAGTCGCTCAGGCCAAAAGTTGTTGCGAGAGGCGTCACCGCTCTACTCTGCGGACAAGGTAAAGGGGCCCATGCTCCTGGTGCACGGCAAGCGCGACTTCGTGCCCGTCGAAGATGCAGGTCGGTTCTGCCCTGGTTCTGCCAAACGATCACATACAACATAGTGCACATACTTGCGTTTGGTTAGCAAAACGAAACTGCTTTGCTTGCGCGTTTAGAAGAACGCTGCCATGCTGCGTACCAGAGTCCCCCCTTTTCATTTTTCCAGTCAGTTCAAATTGATAAATGTCACTGTGATTGAGTCATTTCAATTTTTTTGTACAATAAAACATTAGCATCACACAATTTCTGTTGACAAAAACAGTCTATTAGACGGTAGGTATGTTGGTGCAAAATTTGCCGTTGACATTTATCCCTCTCTCTACCTTTGGGTCGGGCACCCCCCCCCCCCCCCCTCTCAATCGTACCTCCTTCCCACCTCTCCTCAACGACTCATTTACTGCAGTGACGGTAGTGGTTCGAGTTTTTTTTTTGTTTTTTTTTTTAAATATGTATTTTTTGACAACACCACACTGCACACAGCCGTAAACAATTGCTGGGGAATAGAAGTAATGGGAATGGGAACTGGGTGGGTCACTATGACATGGCGGTCTTTTTACCTTCGCACTGTCCTTCGCCATCTCTGGGGCAATTTCTCCCGACAAGCAGGAATGGGCCTCCGCGTCGGCAGGCAATAAGAGCGTACACAAATCTCTTGCCCAAGGAGAATTGCTCTTGCCCTTGTCCTTGCCGTTGCCATAGTGGGAATTGAGCTCGCGACCACGAGCGCGTCGCTGCGATGCCGTACCGCTGCTAGCTCGTCAAGCTAAGCTAACACTGGGTCGTCGTGCCGTTGCAGAGCTGATGTCACGCGCCGTGCGCGAGAACGGGGTGGACGTGACCTTGTGCACCTTTGCCGACGAGGGTCACGTCTACAACCGACTGGCAAACCGGAACGTCCACTTGGGCCTCATCGAGCGCCTACTGGGCCGCGACGACTGCCTCGGCACGCCCTTCGAGCCGATCGGCGACGACGAGCTCGCCCAATCCACCGCCGTGCTCGTCACCAGCTGAGGCTCCATATAGAAGTGATTCAGCCACCTCTGTCAACTTGGAGTGCCTAAGCCCAAGCGAAAACAATCGTTGAGTTGTTATAGGCTTTAGAATGGCATAGGTTTATGATTATTGCTGGTTGGTCCGAGTGGACGATGTCGTTGTATTTGCAGTTACTGAACCGTTCCTATATAGGGTCACGAACACTTGTTGCAGACATAAACGCAGCTTCGACAGTCCAGTGCAGATCTGTTTTGGTTAGTGTTGAAAAACAAGTTGTAGTACCGGGGCAACTTGTGCACAACGGACTGCAACTGACTGCGACTTCGACTAACGATTCGACAACAAGCAATCTCTGCATTGACCGGTTTGAAGGCGACATCGGCGTGTTGCTGCGTCAGCGGTCAATATCTCATTTAGTAGTACAATGTTCGTTGCCCCACGCTGACTTGCTGTCAAGTTTGCAAACGTAATGCGTGCGTGCGTGTGTGTCCGTGTGCAGGTGAGGTTTCGCCTCTTATCTGCTGCATGGCGCTCGACGCCGCTTCACGTGCGGCCGCCGGACGGCAACAGACGACAGCAAGCGTTGTGCACCACCTCGTGTGCGTCCAGTCTCACCGAAGAGCCCAACTGCTCGTTCAATCAGAAGCGAAAACTGCGCTCAGCATGCTCCAGTTGAATTTGGCCGTCTTGGCTGCGAGCCTCAGCGTTACAGCCGCCTCCTTTCCGCAAATCCAAGGCCTCGACAAGCCGGAAAACCAAGAGTGGCTCAACGCCGCTCGTGACTTTGCCAAGTGAGCACTTCGATATTTTTCGCCAACGAATATAATGCACGGATAGTAACAGTAGACGCACGTCAGATTTGCACTGACGTTGTGCTTCAATTTTTTTTTGGAGGAATTTCAAAATTTCCTAGTATGTTGTTTCCTCGATCCTACTGCATGACTTCTTGTAGACGCTCGGGCCTGGTGAACAACGAGCGAGCGCTCACGCACTTCACGTTGAATCTTCTGGACGCGAAAGGCCTCCTGCCGCGGCCGCCACAGGTCCAGCCACATGTCCAACCACAGGCCCGGCCGCAGGCAGCCCTTCCACTCGCCGACAACGGCGCTGCCGGTGCTTCGGCCTTGGCGACCGGACCGGCAGAGCCGGCAGCAGCGGAGGCGGACGACGCGACTGGCACGTGGTCGTCGGCGACGATGATTTCGGTCGTCGGCATCACGCTAATCGCGACCCTGGGAGCGGTCGCAGCCGCCTACTTCGCCAAGGAGTGGTACCAGCGGCGGCTGCGGCAGCGCCGCGCCGCGCAGGAGCCGAATGAGAGAACCAGACTCGTCTACTAACAACGTGGAAATGCCGACGGCTACATGCTGTTGATGGAGTGAAGTTTCCAGCGATTTCAAGTACAGGCGCCACTGTTTTTCTCTCGCAAAGTTCTACACACGATTTTTTTATTGATCAAAGACGCAAATAAACAGAGTCGAAGACGAAGCATGTGAATCATCGTCAAACGCAGAGGTCATCGTCGCTTGGCTTTGCCTCCTCCACTAGTGATGACGTCGACCTTGCTGGGGTCCCCGCCATATGTGAGCACCGAGCCACCTTGAAGGGTAGACGGGCAGTGTACGCTTTTCGGAATTTCTGCGCTCCAGTGGTGGCAAACCAGTCAGTATTCCTGCGATTGACTCGGTCGCCGTCACGTCAATGATGCTTCCGCCGGTGCCATGGACTGTCGCTCTGCCGACGGGTAGCCGAGTGCCCTCGACGGTGCTTCCGCCTGCGGCTGTGATCACTACGCTGTTGCCACTGCCTTTGGCCGTCACACTGCTGCCGCCAGACGCTGACGGTGTCGAAATCGGCGCGCGAATGTTCAGATTCAAAGTACTACCACCGCTGGCGACAAATTTGGCCGCCCGATTAGCATCTGCCTCGTAATTGACTGTTGAGCCGCCTACAACGGTGAGGGTTGCACGCTGTACGCTTCGACCGAATTACCGTGCGCCTCTATGTCGACGTCTTCGCACTGAAACGCTGCGCCGGAGTTCAGTGAAATTGAGCTGCCGCCGCGCATGACCGCGTCGCACAGCGTCGGCACTCGGAGGCGCACCTTGAAGACACATCTGAATGCGCCAACCGCCATTTTTTCGTTATTTTGTTGAGAATGCGCTTGCGGGGGCGAGGCTTACGTTCTCCAAGACCAGCACGATCCAACAAAATTTTGTTTGAAGCCGACGTTCAGTTCGCCGGCGTCCACGCTTGTCTCTACATAGTCCTTCCAGTTCTTGTCAATCTCCAGTGTGAGAGCGCTGTCGAATGGCTCGTTTGATACCGACACCTACATGTATGTAGGTATGTATTGCATGTACCTATCACGCGTCGATTCTCAACCGAACCGATTTACATATATAGGTATGTTGTGTCTGTCTTGCGTGCTAGCGTGCATGTCTCACTTGCGCCCTATCCACGCGTAGCGAACTAAATTCCGTCACATTCTTGTAGACCTTCACCGACTCTCCCGCACCATTCACGCTGTGTCCTGAAGTGTCGGAATCTATAAATAGTACATATATGTAGGTAGCTTTCTCATGTGTCGAGATTTTCATTACTGTACACTATTTGTGCACTGGATCAGGGAGAGTGCGTGCATCTCTCACTGGAGAAGTAATAGTAGGCGACGACGCCGACGATGGCAACGACGACGAGGATTACGATGCAGCATGCGGCACCTGCTAGAGAGCAGCAGTTGCGACTCCTTCTAGGGGGTCGTCGCTGCCCTCCGTACTCTGCGAGCAAGGGCGAATTGTCATTTGAACTCTGCTGCTGGCGGTTGCTGGCCATCGTTTTGGCAGGTATTTTGGGACTCGGCTAGAGGGTGTTGTGGTCAAGGGTCTTCGACGACGAGGTGCGACGTCGACGATAAGTGGCAGGCTTGTTTGTGGTGCCGGTGACGTGTGTTTGCTCACTTCGTCTGACTCAGCGCCAGAGAGCGAGAGAGACACACGTTTGTCACGTGTCTGTCACGATGCTCGACAACAGCTACAAAAGCATGGCTGTACAGCTGCATTGCCTGATGGTGGTTCACGCCGCAATAAACAACGGAGAATTTGGGAACGCCACAGCATCACTTCCATCTGTAACTACTGTTTGTATGTAGGTTACATACATACCGTAAACCCTATAATTAGCCCCCCGGGGGCTAATTTTTTCGTTCGAGCTCTAGGAGGGTGTATAATTATAGGGGGGGGGCTAATTATAGGGGGGCTTAGAAACTGGAAGTGTCGATGAGTGGGAAGATGTGTGGGCAAAAAGGCGCGTGGAGGCGATTTTTAAGGGAAAAAGGCGCTGTGCACACTTTGGTACACTCTAACACACTCTCACACAGTCTCACATGCACATACGTGTACATACATACACATACGCGACCATACATACACCCAGACATGGAAACATGTGCCTTTTAGACGATGGTTCATTTAGGGAGGGGGCGTAATTATAGGGGGGGGGGGGCTTATTAACTCAAAGTGGTCTTGGGAGGGTGTATTATTATAGGGGGGCTAATTATGGGGGGGGGGGCTAATTATAGGGTTTACGGTATCACCGAAAACATGGCTAATGACTTAATGCTTGCATTGCGATATTGTTTGCACAACTATTGTTCTTTACTTTATTTCTCTTCTACCAACAAACTGGAACGCGCGGGGGTATTACATTACTCTTTCTTGTGTACAGATCCCAAGCCGCTCGTCGAAATCTGCACCTCCGGTTTTCTCTGGTACGTCAATGACGACGTACCTAAAACCGAGGAAGTGGCTGCCTCTTAACGCGACGCTTGTATAAACGAGTTCTCGCAAAACCTGAGACAGTGCCCTTCAGTTTTTTTACGGCGTGCACCTTGGCTGAGCTGGATCCACTCACCTGTGCCGACACGCTGTTCGCAACAAGTTCGGCGGCGTCTAGGCTGCTGGTGCCCTCGACGTCAAAGCTGGCGCTCTCCGAAGCGCCCGACAGACGAGCCGCGCTCCAGCCGCTCGCACTGCACTTCGTCGCGCCAGCGGTCGCGTCCAGCGTTAGTGTGCCCGTGCCGCCCACCGAACAGGCCAGCCTGTTGTCCACTTTGACTTTGAGACTCGCCGTTGAAGAGCCTGATTTAAATTGCGCATGCTGATTTGATACAGAGTGCGACAACGTAAGCTGAAAGCACCGGAGACAGCGATGAGAAGATCGGCAGCGTGGAAAGCTTCGCTGGAGCGCTGTTCGAGAGCCGAGACGCCGCTAACTGCAACGTCAGTCAATCGGAGAATTCTCGGAGAGTCGCTTGA
>JASAMY010000441.1:0-26420 GCA_030248085.1 Paralinhomoeus sp. GSCO2_6 | reverse complement strand
GATTGGGCGAAGGTATCCCACAGGGGAAGTTGTCCCACATAGATAGCGGAGATGGAGTCCCGCAGGGCACGGAAAGTATCCCACACGCGATGGAAGTTGTACCACACCGCGGGGCAGCGGGGTAGGTACATGTGTGCAGTGCGTATATGCGTGTCTTCTCGGCGCACCGGGTGTGTGTGTGTGTGTGTGTGTGTGTGTGTGTGTGTGTGTGCAGTTAAGGCAAAGTCAACTTGTCGTGGCGGCACTTTCGCCAGGTCCTTGATCAGGGAGGGGGTAACGTGGCGCGGTAGGCCAATTGGTAGACTCGACGACGCTTCTCATATGACCCGACGAAGCACTGTGCAGACAGCTGCACGACGTGGTCGTCAGCATAGTGGCGGTCGATGTCGCCCAGTAGCGTCTCGTGAGCTCGACCGGGCCGCTTGCCATTGCGCTTGATCTCCCGCTGGATCACGTCGCGGTCCAACTGGACGCCATCGGACTGAGCGACCGGGATGGGCTCACAGAAGTGGGGGTTCGCAGGGTTCTGGGGGTCGGAGAGGAAGCGGCTGTCGGCGCCAACTTTCAAGCTGGGAATCTTGTCCTTGACTTTCTCCTGCCTCTTTCTTCTCGCGCAACGCTTGCACTCGTACAATGAGTACAAGTCGCGGCTCAGTTTCTTGCAGTGCTCGTGCACTGCGCGCCCGTCTAGTTGAAGGACAACGAGGAGACGATTTCCATATTTCGTAACGACAAATTCGGCTAACGGAAACTCCGACATGGCGTAACAAACAACACAAATGCGCCGACTGATGGGATGAACGAGCGGACGCGGACGCGTCCAATTCAGTAGCTGTAGCCCCCCCCCCTCCCCGCGATCGAACCAGTTTGTGACGCGTGTTTCGTGTGTGCATGCCATGTGTACGTCATTCGCAGTGCTGTACGCAGCTTGCAATCGCAACGTACTTACGTACATTGCGCAGAGGGGGGAGGCGGAGCGAGTGGTTCTTACTATCTGCGTCGGAGATCTGTGGGATACTTTCCGTCTAGCTGTGGGATAACTTCCAGAGTGGGATAACTTCCTAGATGCCGCCCGCTGTGTGGGACACCTTCCCATAGTGGCGGACGGACGGCGGGAGGAGGAAGGCGCAAGAGGTGATAGAGAAGCGACGCCGCCAGCCAACGGCCGTAAAGAATCGCTGGGGGGAGGCGGCAGCGGGACGGCGGACGGCCGGGGAGGCGCGTGCCACCTTGCACAATGGGAGACTGGCGGCGCCTGCCCCGTCGACGCCGCCGTCTAGAGGGGTGGCGCAAAAAACGGCCCCACCCCACCGAGTCTTCGTCTGCACCGCTGCCGTTGCGTCTGTCTGGAAGGGAAGCTTAAGCCGCCAGCCAGCCAGTGCAGCCAGCCAGCCCCCCCCCGCTTTTACCCCTGCTTGCGACACCGAAGCAGCTGTGGCGAGTCTGGCAGAGCGAAGGGGCCGCCCGTCAGAGCGGCCAAACGATGGGAAACCAGCCATCTCGCACCCCCCCCCCCCCGTCCCAGCTTTTCTTGCCGCGCTCGCAGCAGCGCAGCATTGACAGAATACATACGGAGCCACAGACGCACACGCACGCACGGGCCTTGCAAGGTGCTATGCACAGACTCTGGTATAGCGGAGGAAAAGAAGGACCGCAGCCAGTTCACAAGCGCATTAGCTTGTAGATGTACCGTAGGTCGGAGAGCGGGCCAGATTTTAATCCGCCTCATGAACAGGATTCATATCTCCATAATCAACCTCTAACAAGACTGGAGAGTACTGTAAAGAACAATCAGAGCAGTGGTTCATCCGTTTCATAACGGGTTTCGATCGCAAAGACTGTGTACCTATTAAGATACAGGTACAGGTTACTGTACTCCACATACGTCTACGACAGTACGACTGCCAGCAAGCAATTTTAAAAGGTCCGCCATACAGTACGCAAGAACAGGATAGAAATATACACAGCCTAGCAAAACCTTACCTTTCTTCGATTTCAGCTGTTTCAACACAAACGGCAGTTGCTTCCGGTCTTCGGGCGCTTTGGGATTGGCGATCAGCGCCTCGATGCTCTTGTCCATGCCCTGAATTCGGAGTGCGTGCGTGCGTGCGTGCGTGCGTGCGTGCGTGCGTGCGTGCGTGCGTGCGTGCGTGCGTGCGTGCGTGCGTGCGTGCGTGCGTGCGTGCGTGCCTGCGTGCGTGCGTGTGCGTGCGTGCGTGTGGGTGGACGTGCGCGTGTGCGTGCGTGCGCGTGTGCTTACTGTATGGTTGGTAGATTGAACGTTGTACTGTCGCTACATGGCTACATTGCAGCAGTGTTGCCAACAGTTCCAGCATCCATGAGGACCCAACCGACCATTAATTAGCTCATTAGCCAAAAAAAAATCGATACGTAAAAGTGGTGCACGCACCGCGGCTAATGCTTTCTTGCGAAGACGACCCACTGACAGCACGCTGTACAGTATGCCGTTCAAATAAGGACGAATCTGTAAGTACGACGGAATTGTTCAAACTCAAAGTAAGTAAGCTAAGAAAGCGTACACATACCAAAGATGTACGTACGGTACCATGCACATGTACCTCAGCGTTTTTGTGTCCCAGCAGCGTCATAAGTAGACGAATGAGCGCGTCCGCGTGCCGAAGGCAGGCCCTCTTGCCGGCGTCGGTCAGCGTCAGGTTCATGAGCAGTGCTGTCGCGTACCTGTTGAATCATAAACATAGTGATGAGTAGATCAATTGTTCAAATGCGACAGCTTGAAACCATTACGTACTCCAGAGAGAAATCCGACAGTTTCGACGGGTTCGACAGGAACTGCACAAGCCAGTCGACCATGCCCAGGCGGACGAGCTCCTTCTGACAGCGTCTCCTGAGAAAGTAGTACAGGGTGCGGCAGTTTTACCCCGCCAACTTTAAAAATTAATAACTCACGCTAGGAAGCGATTTTTTTTATGCTGTTTGTTGTATTCGAACGACAATACCATGGCAATTTTTATGTGAAAACATCAGCGAGCCTCATACAAGAAAACTGCATTCCTGTGCAGTTTGATTTTTTAAGCAACTTTTGTCACTTACGGTAGCAATCCAATTCGAAAGTCAAATGCGGCTTAAGAAAGGGAATAGTAAAAGGGCCGTAAAGGGTGTGCGCTGTGCGTGCGTACGGCGCTGCGCTCTGTTGGCGTTGTCAAGAATAAACTTTTTCGAATTCCAGTTTTGTCCCACTCCATGTCCCCACAACTGTGAGTGCATCGCGCGTACCGTACGTGCGTGCGTAGGTAAGCACCACTCTAATAAGAGTTTCCACCTCAGACTGAGTTTCTGGAGTGAGGCCAGCGTGTGCTCGAGCGCGCGTTCCTGCACTCGCTTGGATTTGATGGCGCCACCGAGGGCGCCTAGCACTTCCTTAGTCTGCGCCGCTCCGCCCACCACGTAGGTTCGGCCTAAAAATCGGAAAATCTTAATCTTAACTGAATTCGTAATCTTAATCGCAGTTCTTAAGGAAAGGTGGTTATTTAACACCTTGAAAGACTCCTGAATTCATGAATTCGTTTACGCTTTCTGAACAACTGCCTGCGACGGGTGTCGGCTGACTGACGTGATTCACGATCATAAATGGTTTACGTACTTACAATTTTTGGTATATTGATTTTGTTTTGTTATTATTCACCAGGTTTCAAAGAAGCCAGCGTGTTCAGAAATCTCGCTAGCGCCTCTTTGCATTCGCTCGACGAGTTTCCGTTTGTCAAAATCGTCGACAGACAGTTCTGAAAAAAAAATAAAATAAATCTTTCTCCAATATTGAACATGATTTTTGCGGATTTGTTTTTGCCCGTTGTCAACCTTGTTCTTTTGCTGCCGAATGCCCAACACGTCATTAGTGACGTAATCGGCCAAGACTTTGTCGCGCAGCTCAGGGGTTGATAGAGTGAGATTCTAAAAAAACGGTTCATCGTAACAGCTTTATAACATCGTTAGCTTTACTGTAGACGCAAAAGTGCCAGACTTTTTGAGACAATTTTGTCATTTATTACTTTACCATTGGTTAACAAGCGAAACTTTGCAAACCTGCCGTAACGCTTGCAGCAGCAGCGACGCTTCCCTATTCGGAGTGACTTGGTAAAGTTGTTGCCGAATTTTTGCGAAATTCAGTTCGATTGGCTTACTTGCGGCGGCTTCCTTCCCGCTGGATTTTGCCCTGTAGACGCGTGTTGTCACTCTGCGACAATTGTGCGGCGTTGTCAACGGCTTGCGTGCGTGCGTGCGCGCTTCTGTACGTTTGTACGTTCGTGCGTGCGTGCGTGCGTGCGTGCGTGCGTGCGTGCGCGCGTGCGTGCGTGCGTTCCGGTGCGTGCGAGCGTGCCGGTGCGTGCGTGCGTGCGTGCGTGCGTGCGTGCGTGCGTGCGTGCGTACGGCGTGCGTGCACGCGCACTTTCTGTTCCCTTATTATTTTTTTTTGTAAGGCAGCTTTGTTCGATCGCAGAACAAACAGCAAAGAGAATGAGACAGCAACAACCATGAAACGATTTTGGAAAATACACACGCTTAACAGAAAACGACGACGGGAAAATAAAACCAATTGCATAAACCAATTTGGGCATCTGGGAGAAATCAAAAATATCACACTCGTTTCACCGCAGTTGTCGTCTCATTCCCTGAGGTAATCGTTCTCAAAATGGTCACTGGTAATATTTGGTTAGTGAGAAACAGTACAGCTTTACCAGTTTCATATTATACAGTAACCATTCTGGAAGCGAAACTTACTGGCTGTCATAGGCTGGTTTTCTTGGCGTGTTTTCCTTTTTGGAACTTGGAGCGGGAGTTTGCGCTTCTTTTCTGCTCGACTTTCGCGTTGATTCCGTTTTGCCATTGGATTTGCGTGGCGACGCCGCTTTCTCCTTTTCTAAACGCGCTGCGAATCGAATTTTGAAGTGCACTGTCATGTGCGTACAGTATCTGCATTTGCGCGACAGTGCATTCTACGGTATACAGTTCCATTCAAAACGTCGACCACATAAACTAATGGATTTGAATGGGTGGATTCGGGAAGGGCGATATTGGGTTTTAGAGAATTGCCGGTGGACGATAAACCGAGAGGGACATCTGTGGTCATTTTTTTATCGAAAGCAAAGGAAAGACCCCACTTTTATCAGTCGCTTTAAGTTCAAGTTCAAGTCTTTCGTCTCTGGGCTACGGTACCCTCACCAGGACTCTTCTCGGAAGAGCTGGACCTCCTGGGCCTCGATCGCTCCCTCCTTCTACTCATTCTGCTTTGCGAGGTGGGCTGTTGCTGTTGCAGCTGCTTCTCCTTGGCTTGGCCGGGCGGCTTCTCCTCGTCCCCACTGCCATGGAGTGGTGGTGGTTGCTGCTGTTGCTGTGGTTGTTGCGGCTCGCTTTTTCGCGTTGTCGCGTTGGTAGAGTGGCTGCGACGGTGGTGGTGATGGTGGTGGTGGCGGTGCGAGCGGCGCTCGGCCGCGGGGTGGTTGCTGGCCGTGGACGAGGGCTCGTCGGCTGATGACTCCTGCCGACGCCGCCGACCCGCCTGCTCGCCCGAGGCGTCCGCCAGCCGAGAGGACATCTCGTCGAAGTAGGCGGATGAGACCTGAGGTTTGACAGAGAATTTCGGAAGTTTGCTTTGAGGTATTCGATCCATACGCGAATACGGTACATAGGCGGATGAATTACAGTACCACTGACAAGAGTCGAGTGTAGGTAGATCGACTGAGCAATGTCCTTCGGACGGGGCGCGATCAAGCTGCACAGTGCACAGTCAACTGTACTTACCACAGCTCAGTGCGCTTTTGTAAACTCAGAAGTTTGTGCTTTCTCCTGAAAAATCCTAAGTAGTACGACTACACACATACATACACAGCCACAGCGCACTACATGTACGACACGTTGTGCATGCCTCCTACATGTGTATAGTACGGGTGTGCAAACAAGCGCTGCGCATGTATCCAGGGACGCCCATATAGCCACGAGTGAATGACGTATGGAATAGCAAAGGCAATTACGCTTCACTGTATGCTCACAGAGCCAGACAAATGAGAAGACGCACCCTACATTGCAAGGGTGTGTGCTCAACCTGCGGAAAAAAGTTGCACTCTGGACTGACTGCAGAGTCAAGCGGTTTCCCAACCTGCGGAAGGGCTGGGGAATTGTGTAAAATGTTTGGCAGTACGGCTAGTGATACCGTAACTGTTGCAGCGTATGGACGGAGTTTTATAGCTGTTGTTGCTATGAGGCCGTCAATGGCCCATGCAGCATACCCATCTCCATGACGCCTTCCCGTCTAGAGCCGCATAATTAGCCAAAGACTTTTGAAAGAACGCTATCTGTAACCTAGGGCAGCGACAGCACGAGAAAATCCATTGAGAGGAAAGTCCTCGTTCTGGTGGATCCATCAAGAATCGAACCCAGAACCGTGTGCACAAGAGGCCGATTCTCTACGACTAGGCCATACGCTGTCCCTAGAACGGGGTTGTCTCACCTGTTGTCCTTTCACAGCCTGCTCTAGGGCGTCGACCAATTCTCCTGCGATACCAATGAGGTCATGGTAGTCTTTCTATAAGTGGTTGGAAATTCCGTAGTTCAAGTTCAAGTTACGTGCGTGCGTGCGTGCGCGCGTGCATGCGGCACGCACGCATCGCACGCACGCACGCACGCACGCACGCACGCACGCACGCACGCACGCGCGCACGCACGCACGCACGCACGCACGCACGCACGCACGCACCTGAAGGTCGCCACACTGTTTCCTGAACGTTTCCGCCTCCCGTTCGGCGCTCTCCAACTTGCTCTGTAGGTCCTTGTCCTTCACAACTTGGCTATCTGAAACGAAATTATTCGTACAGTAAGTACGCTGCAGAATTAAAATGGGTTTAGTATGCATATTACCAGATCTGGAGTTGGAAGCTACGCTGGAGGTGTCCTCTGCAGCTGTCTAAAGCGTATGATGCTGTACAGGTACGCACAGTGAGAAATGCATGTTATATACATACGCGCATATGGGTACAATGAAATTGTCGTGACCGTACTTCATACGATGTTAGCTCCGTCAGTTTAATCGTGCCAAACACTGCCGGTTCAGCTGGGGTTTGCGACGTACCCTAATGGCGTATAGAAGTGAAGTAGCACACTTAGAAGCGCATGCCTTGTTATGTACGCACCATGTATAGGTGAGTACATGTACATGTTTAACCTACATAGCAGCAGCTGCACTGTGTGCTCTACATGTAGCAAACCATGGTTCCGCGCCAATGCGCCAAAAAGGCGCCTTTTCTGAAGCCGAAACATAAGCCTGAGCTGAAACGAAAGCCTAAGCCAAAGCCTGAGCCTAAGTCTAAGCAAGACCTCAGTTTGAGCAAAGCCTAGATCGCCTTGACACCTACTGCGGCCTATCGGTGGCGCATCGACCGGACAGCCAAACCACAACGACTACTGAGGAAGCAAGACAGCTGCAAAAACACATTTGTGAGGGTAGCAACCCACACATCGAGATTAATATTGATTGTCTCCACGAAGGCGAAGGCGGCAGATTGGTTTTTCCAGATGCCCAGCATACGCTTGTCAAAGAAACACTCGCATCTATTCGCCCATTAGAATTGGACAAAAGAAAGGAGAGGGCACTGAGCGGGTTGCGTAAAGCAGTCGCAGGCAGCTGCGATCGTCGCAAGAAGGCAGCTACAATCGCAAGTGACTTGTGAGAGTCGCGGCCCAGGGGTAGTTTGCAGCCCCATCGACCAACTTTTGGCTTGTTAGTTGTATGGATGGGGCCTCTAGTGTGCGGACACTTTTGCGGTACACATCCAGTCGGTCGGATGTGTACCGCAAAAGTGTCCGTATCCTGAGCGCCTCTGTCTTCTGGCGACGCTGAAATACCTAGGGATACGGACAGTTTTGCGGTACACATCCAGTCTGTCGGATGTGTACCGCAAAAGTGTCCGTATCCTGAGCCTCTCTGTCTTCTGGGGACGCTGAAATACCTGGGGATACGGACACTTTTGCGGTACACATCCATTCGCTCGGATGTGTACCGCAAAAGTGTCCGTATCCTGAGCGCCTCTGTCTTCTGCCGGCGCTGAAATACCTAGGGATACGGACACTTTTGCGGTACACATCCAGTCGGTCGGATGTGTACCGCAAAAGTGTCCGTATCCTGAGCGCCTCTGTCTTCTGGCGACGCTGAAATACCTAGGGATACGGACAGTTTTGCAGTACACATCCAGTCTGTCGGATGTGTACCGCAAAAGTGTCCGTATCCTGAGCCTCTCTGTCTTCTGGGGACGCTGAAATACCTGGGGATACGGACACTTTTGCGGTACACATCCATTCGCTCGGATGTGTACCGCAAAAGTGTCCGTATCCTGAGCGCCTCTGTCTTCTGGCGGCGCTGAAATACCTAGGGATACGGACACTTTTGCGGTACACATCCAGTCGGTCGGATGTGTACCGCAAAAGTGTCCGTATCCTGAGCGTCTCTGTCTTCTGCCGACGCTCAAATACCTAGGGATACGGACAGTTTTGCGGTACACATCCACCCTGTCGGATGTGTACCGCAAAAGTGTCCGTATCCTGAGCGTCTCTGTCTTCTGCCGACGCTCAAATACCTAGGGATACGGACAGTTTTGCGGTACACATCCACCCTGTCGGATGTGTACCGCAAAAGTGTCCGTATCCTGAGCCTCTCTCTCTTCTGGCGACGCTCAAATACCTAGGGATACGGACACTTTTGCGGTACACATCCAGTTGCTCGGATGTGTACCGCAAAAGTGTCCGTATCCTCAGCCTCTCTGTCTTCTGCCGACGCTCAAATACCTAGGGATACGGACACTTTTGCGGTACACATCCAGTCGCTCGGATGTGTACCGCAAAAGTGTCCGTATCCGGAGCCTCTCTGTCTTCTGGCGACGCTCAAATACCTAGGGATACGGACACTTTTGCGGTACACATTTGACAGCAGTTGTTTTGGGGCTTTTAGAAGGACGCAATGGACGCAGAGACGGGGAATTTTGTTTTCCAGCACGTCGCTTTTTTTTGTGCGTGGATGTTTGCCAATTTTTTGGGAAGAATGGTTGGTCTGGGGGCACTGGCGGATCCAGGATTTTTTGACAGGGGGGGGCAAGCTCAAAATTTTTTTTCGGCTTGAATTTCAATTGGAGAGCTAGATTTCGCGCGTTTGGCGCCGCAGCCCACTTTTTCGCATGTTTTTTAACACTTAAAACAGGCAGTGGCGGTACAAACACACAATTTGTATTTTTGCGGATTTAGGTTGTTTTTAGTAGAACACGTGAGACATTTTGTTCGAATTTTTAAAATCGCGCCGCAGGCGAAAATTTTCAATCTTAGCTGCCGCATTCCTTAGAATTAGTTGGGGGCCAAAAGTATGCACAAAAGTGCGCGCCGCAGGCGAAAATTTGGGTTTCCCAACCTACATGAACATTATTTTGTTGGGCAAAACAGTCACATTAGGTCAGCTTGCATCCCTTGCCCCCCTTTACGTGCTTTACGTGCATCTTTATTTTGGATGGGCGAGCTGAAGCACAATATATAGAACCAAAACCTTAGTCCAAACGCAGTCGTCCATACACTACAGCGCCGCAGGCAAACATTTTCAGGTTATGAGTGCGTAAATCCATGGGAAATAGGCAAATATTAGCCCGATTTGTCCCTCTTCCCTCTCGTCTTGGCCCCTTCTGCCCCCTTTGCCTGCCCCCGCGACGTGCGCGGCCCGGAACCCCTGCCCCCCGCCCCTTCTCGGCCCCCCACGCCTGCCCCCCCGGCCCCCCTCTGCCGACCACGACAGGTGGGGGCATGCCCCCCCCCGCCCCCCCCTTTGGATCCGCTAGTGTCTGGGGGGGGGGGGGGGAAGGTGCCCGAAGTTTGCGAGCGGCACCCGGTTCAGTCATGGGAATGCAGCGCCATAATTGGCGCGCCGTGGGAGATGGCGGCATTTGGAGATCGGCGGTAGCTGTAGATGGTTGTATCGGTGTCTTCGCGTCGCGTGTGTACATGTCTTTTGTCGCGGCCTGTCGTCGGCAAGGTTTGGACAATCGATTGGCGTGTGTTGCGGCCTGCTAGCCAGATGTCCCTCGACGCCGAGCGCGTCTACCAACGCGGGAGCCTCTTTACGATGCACCGCACTCACTAATTGAGGAAAAAGTGGGTGAATTCGCCCGGACGTTGTGTCGGCAATGGCGTCGCTGTCGCACAGTGCGGATTTCGATTTCTCCTGTTTAAGAGTGACGTCTCTTGCCGCGGCCGGTTATCGGCGACGTTTGCTGAATCGGTCGGTGCGTGTTGGCGGCTCAAATCGGTATACGCGGCGACGCCGAAGTTTTTTACTAAGGGGAGAGCCTCCTGACGACGCACTGGACTCAGCAGTTGCGCAAAAAGTGCGTCACTTCGCCCTAATGTCCTGTGGGCAGTCGTGTGCGTGTCGGAGAGTGCGCGTTTCGCCTTTTTGTGTTTCTGAGCGACGTCTCTCAGCGTCCCTTCTCGTCGGCAAGGGCTGCAGAATCGGTCGGCGGGTGTTGGCGGCCAAATCGGTATGCGCCGCGACACGCAGTTTCTCTAGCAATGCGAGAGGGTGGTGAGGACGCGCTGAACTCAGCAGCTGGGGAAAATGCGTGAATTCGCCATGACTTCGTGTCGTCGGTCGTCTGAATCTTGTACAGTGCGCGTGCGTGAATTGGGCCTCAGGTGGTGTCGGCAGTCGTCTGAGTTTCCCAGAGTGCGGGTTCCCGTGTCACATCCTTCAGGCAGACGTCTCTGTTCGCATCGTGCCGTCCGCTGTGTCTGCAGAATTCGTCGGCGCGTCTTGGAGCTTCGAATCCGTATGCGCGGCGCCAGCCGCCTTCTCTACCAATTCGACAGCCTCCTGGCGACGCACTGGACTGAGCAGTTGCCCAAAACTGAGTGACTTCGCTTTGACCTCGTCTGCGCAGTCGTCTCAGTGTTGCAGACTGCCCGTTCCGCTGTCACATAGTTCAGAGCGCCGTCTGTCGTCGCGCGGTCTCGCCTGGAATCCGTACAGATTGCGTCACAGCATCTTGGCGGCTGAAAACGATACACGCGCCGACGCCCCGGTTCTCTACGAATGCGACGAGCTCTTGGCGACGGCATCGACTCAGGAATGCCGAAAAAGTGCGTGAGTTGCGTGTCAGGTGGTGTAGGCAGTCGTCTGAGTTTGCGAGAGTGCGCGCTGCCCTCTCACATATTTCAGAGAGACGTCTCTGTTGGGGTCCTGCCGTCCGGAGCGTCTGCAGAATTCGTCGGGGCGTCTTGGAGCTTCAAATCCGTATGCGCGGCGCCAGCCACCTTCTCTACCAATTCGAGAGCCTCCTGCCGACGGACTGGACTGAGGACTTGCCCGAAACTGAGTGACTTCGCTTTCATCTCGTCTGCGCAGTCGTCTGAGTGTTGCAGACTGCCGGTTCCGCTGTCACATAGTTCAGACCGCCGTCTGTCGTCGCGCCGTCTCGACTGGAACCCGTGCAGATTCCCTCACAGCATCTTGGGGGCTGAGAACGATACGCGCGGCGACGCCCCGCTTCTGTACGAATGCGACAAGCTCTTCGCGACGGAAGCGACTCAGGAATGCCGAAAAAGTGCGTGAATTCCGCGTCATGTCGTGTGGGCAGTCGTCTGCGTGTCGCAGAGTGCGCATTTCGACTTTTTGTGTTTCAGAGCGACGTCTCTCAGCGCGGCCTCTCGTCGGCAAGGTCTGTAGGAGCGGTTGGCGCGTGTTGGGGGCTCAAATCGGTATGCGCCGCGACACGGAGCTTCTCTACCAATGCGAGAGCCTGCTGATGACGCGCTGAACTCAGCAATTGCGGAAAATCTGGGTGAATTCGGTGTGACGTCGTGTCGCCAGTTGTCTGTGTCACAGAGTGCCGCTTTTCATTTTTTTCTGTTTTAGAACGACGTCTCTCGTCGCGGCCTGTCGTCGGCAGGGTCTGCAGAATCGGTCGTCGCGTGTTGGGCGCTCAAATCGGTTAGCGCCGCGACGCCGAGCTTCTTTACCAATGCGAGAGCCTCCTCACGATGCGCTCGACTCAGCAATTGCGCAAAAAATGGGTGAATTGGCCGTGACGTCGCCGCCCGACTTCTCTGAGTCTGCCTGAGCCCGCGTTTCGCTCTGTACTATTTCAGAGCAGCGTCTCTTGAGCGGCAGGGATGTCCCAAGTCGCAAAAGTCCATGGCTGCATCTCAGACGCAAATGACGATATTCGCGGTAACTCGAGCATCAATGAGCAAACCTAGGAAGCAGCCGAAAGCGCTCGACAGTCATGAGTTGAGGAAAAGAGTTGCCATTTACAACTGACGTTGTGTTGACAGTGCTATCAGTGTGGCATACTGTGACTTTGACTTGGTCTTGTTTCACTATCCGTCCCCGTTGCGCGACTGTCTTTTCCGGTATCAAGCAAATCGGTGTGGCGATCTTCGTGACTACACGGAATATCGTCGTGCACTGCAGGTTGCTGGACGCTGCTTAGGGCCTAGGAATATGCCAGTGCAATCACAGAGTCACCCATGCTTCGCAGGTGCGAAATCAGCGTCTTTAGAATGTTTTGTGACTATTGGCGGGCCCCTTCCCCCACCAAGTTCGTTGTCTCTCGCATTCCAGTCATTTCTTGCCCAACCGCAGTGACGCATGGGCCATGTCTTTCACTATACTCGCCACGCTACCGCTGGCGCTCTGTTGTGGTGTAGCGTAGCAGCAATCCCAGCAAGTTTCTCAACAAAAGCAAACGTCGCAATCGTCAAAGCACGAAAACAGAGGGCAAAAGCTAGCTAAATGCAGAAGTAAACAACGCAAAGAAAGCAATGCAAAACAAATGTGTTGAAATACAGCAGAATTTATCTTCAACAGTATGACTCATTCCCTACATTCGGGTTGATTCAGAGAAACTCTCCCAAAGCAAAAAAAAACAGCAAAGGCCAAAAGGGAAGACAAATCCACAAAAAAGGAAGAATGCAACGGAAGAAAGGCGAATAGGCCCGGCAGAAAGGCAATGCAGCGCTGGCAAGAAAGAACCAAGGGCGGAAAAGGGGGGAAAGGCAATGGTGGGGGGGGGGGTTGGCGAACCTGGACAAAAACAAAAAAATCTGACCTGTCCTTCGAAGTTAGAAAGCAAAAGAAAGAGTAGAGTGAACAATCAATGTTACTCAGAAATCAATGTATGTTACATATATTTCGTCGAACCCCCAGCTCTCTGAGAAAAGTATGTCGGAAATCAGTCAGATTCAGATTCGGCTTCAGAGCTGTCGTTCGTAGCAATTTTGGCGGTCTGCAACATGGGATGTTGTCTAAAAGGCGAGTAATGTATTAGCAAAATAAAAATTTATTTTATTTTTTAGACGTCGAATAAATGCGTTCTTTATCAGGGTGTACGCGTCAGCGTACAACCCTAATATGTGACCACTTCTCAATGCGGGTTTTTGAATTTTCGATCGCCTATAACTTTTGATTGCCTGAACGGATTTCGACGCGTTATGGCGCAAATGAACCGCCTTCTTCTGGGGCATCGAATGCGCCATAACGCGTTTCCTTGCTTTACTGTAAGGGGTCAATAGTTCCAAAAATGTTCCAATTTTGTGGCTTTTTTTTTTCATGTTCTCTGCCAGGTTTTTGGAGCGCCACTCGTGAACGGCTGAAGGTATCGATATGAAACTTGGGCAGCATCTGCAGCTATTGCAAAGAAAATAGACGCCCAAAGGATTTCTTGATAGGCAGCTCCGATTTTGAGATATCGTCGATTTGGCGATTTTTCTTGGACATAGCCGTTTTTTCGGGTGGTTTCCACCAAGAGTAAAACTCCAAAAAGTGCCGTGTAAACCCCCAATTTTTTTTTGATTTCCTTGAACAGTTTCTTATGGCAAGTCTATGCCAAGCCACTAAACCTAAAACTTGATTACTGATAATGAGATATTAGCTAATTAAAATTTTGGAAGAAATGTTTGTCCTCTATAGGCGCTTCAACCGTTGGTCTGAGAGGTTTGCTAAAATGGGGAAAGTTGATCGCCATGACCTGGAATAGACCCCTTTGAAGAAATTAGTCACCCCAGACGCACCAATATGTCTCTACGCTCTTGGGAAATCAGTGAAAAACGGCGATATTTCGGTGTGGTTAGCTCGGATCGCTTTGAGGTCAATAATAAAGTTGATCGCCAATCAGTGGGGAACATTTCATTCCTTAGGGCCAATGCGCTCCGACGCACCAAAATATTTTCACTTCCGGAAAAATCGCTATATCTCGATGTGGGTAGCTCAGATGACTTCGGCTAAAACACAAAAGTTGACCGCCTGCATGTGTAGATCATTTTGGTTCTTTACACCACTACGCTCCGACGAACCAATATGGCATTACAGAAGTGCACGCACGCACGCACACCGTCAAATGGGCTGCTTCACAAGAAACTTGATGTGGGTAGCTCGGATCACTTCGGCTAAAACACAAAAGTTGACCGCCTGCACGTGTAGATCATTTTGGTTCTTTACACCACTACGCTCCGACGAACCAATATGGCACTGCAGAAGTGCACGCACGCACGCACACCGTCAAATGGGCTGCTTCACAAGAAACTTGATGTGGGTAGCTCGGATCACTTCGGCTAAAACACAAAAGTTGACCGCCTGCACGTGTAGATCATTTTGGTTCTTTACACCACTACGCTCCGACGAACCAATATGGCACTGCAGAAGTGCACGCACGCACGCACACTGTCAAAATGGGCTGCTTCGCAAGAAACTTGATGTGGGTAGGTCCGATCACTTCGGCTAAAACACAAAAGTTGACCGCCTAGTCATGGTGATCATTTCTATACTTTACATCACTATGCTCTGACGCAGCAATATAGCACAACTGCATGTGCATGCACGCATGCACATAATGTACATAGCACCTAGGTATGTACAATGTATCGTCATTACCGTATTTTGCATGCAGCTATTGACCCCTTCCCAAAAAAAAACGTCTCGGTTCGAGCGGACTCGATCGCGCCATCGTACGCGCATGTACGTCGGGCCATTCGCGAGTTGCTTTGCATTTATCAGGGTGTACGCGTCAGCGTACAACCCTAATATGTGACCACTTCTCAATGCGGGTTTTTGAATTTTCGATCGCCTATAACTTTTGATTGCCTGAACGGATTTCGACGCGTTATGGCGCAAATGAACCGCCTTCTTCTGGGGCATCGAATGCGCCATAACGCGTTTCCTTGCTTTACTGTAAGGGGTCAATACCTCCGAAAATTTCACGTTTTTTTCGAGGTTTTTCGTGCGCCATTCTCGAACGTCTTATGCTATTGGAATGAAACTTGCCAGACATTGGCGACTCATATCGGCTCTTCAAAACCTAAATGGGTTCCTTTGTTAGCGTTCCCTATCTCGAGATAATGTCAATAGTATGGTCGATTTTGACAACTTTTTGAAATCATGTCAAGGTTTTTCGTGTTTTCCTACTGGACTAACATCACCTTCTAACGCGCTATCTAACGCGCTATAGCACGTATGCATACTCGGTCGCAGTACAGAGATATGTCCCAAACTGTTTGAAAGCAAAAATCAAAACACGTCATTTTGTTTTGAAACTGCACAGGCGTCTACAACTCACATTTTTAGAAAGAAAAGCTTCTGAAGTAATTTGTGCTAGGTGCTGTTAATCTTGAGTTATGGTTTACTTTGTGAGTCAGTGCTTGGGCACAGTGGGTTTGACTGTCAGTGCTTTGGCGCGATCCGTAAGGCATCAGACTACCGATCGAGAGGTCGCCAGTTCAACTCCCGATGGCGGCTTTGCTTTTGCACGTGTCCCTGCAAGAGGGATAACGACTTGTTGCCCCACCCTTCCACTTTGGTCTTTTCTCTAGGTTCTGCCGATTTTTTTTTTGATTTTTCGAACTTGTGGAAAGTTTGAAAAGCATGCGCGCGTGCGTGCGTACATACGGGCGAGCGTGCGTGCGTGCGTGCCTGCATAGGTTTTATCGTATCAATGTGTGTCTTACGAAAAAACACTGTATTAAGGAAAAATTTGCAGGTGGCTGCAAAAAAAGGTGAATATGTGACGCTATTTTGTTAAAGTCCAGTTTGAAAAAGAGGGGTATTAATTAAGGCATGCCTCATTGGTGTATAGCCACCTACACTTTGCAGCTGATCAACTTCAGTTTGAACAAACCGTGTATAAAAACTGAACCAAACGCAGCAACACGTCACATATTCGGCATTTGTTGTGTGAGCCATCCTCATTCAGCCAAAACGCAACAGCAATCCTTTAACATCTCATCTCTCTCTGACAATGCGTTGCCATTGGCCATTACCATGGACCTGGCACAGCCACATTTCCTGGTTAAATAATCGGCACCCTGCTAACATTTGTGACATGTGGGTTGCCTTGCCACTACAGTTAGTGATGTGCATGCATACATACTGTACTGGCTCCATTCGTCAGTCCCCTTTTGGCATTTCAACCAATGATGAACTGCTTCTACAACGTTTGCATAGTGCAATGCACCATTTTACATCTTGTGAGTGCTTACGTGTGTGCATGCGTGCCTGCGCGCGTGCGTATGTACGTGCGCCTGCATCGTGTTCCATGTACAAGATCATGGGGTCCTTCCTGCCTGTCTCGCAACCATGTGGCATTCAGTCATGCGGCATATGTGAATGCACTGTGTTCCAGTCTAGTTACGTCCTAAAAATTGCCACTGCACCTTCCTATGCACGCGAACACAAAAAAAAATTAAAATTAATTGGGAGTGGGAAAATATGGCTGCGAACACAAAAAATGCCGAATATGTGACGTGTTGCTGCGTTTGGTTCAGTTTTTATACACGGTTTGTTCAAACTGAAGTTGATCAGCTGCAAAGTGTAGGTGGCTATACACCAATGAGGCATGCCTTAATTAATACCCCTCTTTTTCAAACTGGACTTTAACAAAATAGCGTCACATATTCACCTTTTTTTGCAGCCACCTGCAAATTTTTCCTTAATTATATTTCGTCTCAAAACAAAATCTCTATGTGCTCACTGAGCCTCACACCACATTGTCTTTGAGAAAAGAGCGCCTGCAGAATAGACCACTCAAGCCTCATACAATAGAATTACTCAAACATATACACATCTGCAATCTTTTGATGTTCATGACAAAGTAGGTTACTACACTATACAGAAGTTCAGTCTCCTACTCTATATACTTATCTTCTTCTTTTTACCAGAAAGGCTGAAGCAATTGCGTTTATATTGATTTTTAAGATAAAGCTCACCAAACAACCGAAAAAAATTGTGGCTACATATTTTCTTTTGTGTTGAAGATTGTTTCACTTCCTACCCAAACAAAGCAGCATACAGTTAGTTTATTGTGTTTATTGTCTATCTTGTTTTGCTCCTTTGCTCTTCTCCTCGCACCTGCATACTCATTTGTACAATTTAAATCAATATTTTTTTTTGTATTTTTTGGTTAAAGGGCGCCCCCCCCCCCTACCGCCCGACCCCTCCGCCGCCATCCCTTGCCTTCCCCCGGCGCCCTCTCCTTTTTGTACACCATGTACTCGCTTTGTTGTTCCATGGTGCTGGTCACCATGGTCCGACAGGCTGGATGTGTACCGCAAAAGTGTCCGTATCCCTAGGTATTTGAGCGTCGCCAGAAGAGAGAGAGGCTCAGGATACGGACACTTTTGCGGTACACCTGGATGTGTACCGCAAAAGTGTCCGTATCCCTAGGTATTTGAGCGGCGCCACAATAGAGAGCGCCTCTGGATAGGTACACTTTGGCGGTACACCTGGATGTGTACCGCAAAAGTGTCCGTATCCCTAGGTATTTGAGCGTCGCCAGAAGAGAGAGAGGCTCAGGATACGGACACTTTTGCGGTACACATCCGACCGACTGGATGTGTACCGCAAAAGTGTCCGTATCCCTAGGTATTTGAGCGTCGCCAGAAGACAGAGAGGCTCAGGATACGGACACTTTTGCGGCACACATCCGACAGTCTGGATGTGTACCGCAAAAGTGTCCGTATCCCTAGGTATTTGAGCGTCGCCAGAAGACAGAGACGGTCAGGATACGGACACTTTTGCGGTACACATCCGACAGGGTGGATGTGTACCGCAAAAGTGTCCGTATCCCTAGGTATTTGAGCGTCGCCAGAAGAGAGAGAGGCTCAGGATACGGACACTTTTGCGGTACACATCCGACCGACTGGATGTGTACCGCAAAAGTGTCCGTATCCCTAGGTATTTGAGCGTCGGCAGAAGAGAGAGAGGCTCAGGATACGGACACTTTTGCGGTACACATCCGACAGGGTGGATGTGTACCGCAAAACTGTCCGTATCCCTAGGTATTTGAGCGTCGGCAGAAGACAGAGACGCTCAGGATAGGGACAATTTTGCGGTACACATTCGACCGACCGGATGTGTACCGCAAAAGTGTCCGTATCCCTAGGTATTTGAGCGTCGCCAGAAGACAGAGAGGCTCAGGATACGGACACTTTTGCGGTACACATCCGACAGTCTGGATGTGTACCGCAAAGGTGTCCGTATCCCTAGGTATTTGCGCGTCGCCAGAAGACAGAGACGCTCAGGATACGGACACTTTTGCGGTACACATCCGACAGGCTGGATGTGTACCGCAAAAGTGTCCGTATCCCTAGGTATTTGAGCGTCGCCAGAAGACAGAGACGCTCAGGATACGGACACTTTTGCGGTACACATCCGACAGGGTGGATGTGTACCGCAAAAGTGTCCGTATCCCTAGGTATTTGAGCGTCGCCAGAAGAGAGAGAGGCTCAGGATACGGACACTTTTGCGGTACACATCCGACAGGCTGGATGTGTACCGCAAAAGTGTCCGTATCCCTAGGTATTTGAGCGTCGCCAGAAGACAGAGACGCTCAGGATACGGACACTTTTGCGGTACACATCCGACAGGCTGGATGTGTACCGCAAAAGTGTCCGTATCCCTAGGTATTTGAGCGTCGCCAGAAGACAGAGACGCTCAGGATACGGACACTTTTGCGGTACACATCCAACCGACTGGATGTGTACCGCAAAAGTGTCCGTATCCCTAGGTATTTGAGCGTCGCCAGAAGACAGAGACGCTCAGGATACGGACACTTTTGCGGTACACATCCAACAGGCTGGATGTGTACCGCAAAAGTGTCCGTATCCCTAGGTATTTGAGCGTCGCCAGAAGACAGAGACGCTCAGGATACGGACACTTTGGCGGTACACATCCTACAGGGTGTTTGTTTACCGCAAAAGTGTCCGTATCCCTAGGTATTTGAGCGTCGGCAGAAGAGAGAGAGGCTCAGGATACGGACACTTTTGCGGTACACATCCGACAGGGTGGATGTGTACCGCAAAACTGTCCGTATCCCTAGGTATTTGAGCGTCGGCAGAAGACAGAGACGCTCAGGATAGGGACAATTTTGCGGTACACATTCGACCGACCGGATGTGTACCGCAAAAGTGTCCGTATCCCTAGGTATTTGAGCGTCGCCAGAAGACAGAGAGGCTCAGGATACGGACACTTTTGCGGTACACATCCGACAGTCTGGATGTGTACCGCAAAGGTGTCCGTATCCCTAGGTATTTGCGCGTCGCCAGAAGACAGAGACGCTCAGGATACGGACACTTTTGCGGTACACATCCGACAGGCTGGATGTGTACCGCAAAAGTGTCCGTATCCCTAGGTATTTGAGCGTCGCCAGAAGACAGAGACGCTCAGGATACGGACACTTTTGCGGTACACATCCGACAGGGTGGATGTGTACCGCAAAAGTGTCCGTATCCCTAGGTATTTGAGCGTCGCCAGAAGAGAGAGAGGCTCAGGATACGGACACTTTTGCGGTACACATCCGACAGGCTGGATGTGTACCGCAAAAGTGTCCGTATCCCTAGGTATTTGAGCGTCGCCAGAAGACAGAGACGCTCAGGATACGGACACTTTTGCGGTACACATCCGACAGGCTGGATGTGTACCGCAAAAGTGTCCGTATCCCTAGGTATTTGAGCGTCGCCAGAAGACAGAGACGCTCAGGATACGGACACTTTTGCGGTACACATCCGACAGGGTGGATGTGTACCGCAAAACTGTCCGTATCCCTAGGTATTTGAGCGTCGCCAGAAGAGAGAGAGGCTCAGGATACGGACACTTTTGCGGTACACATCCGACAGGCTGGATGTGTACCGCAAAAGTGTCCGTATCCCTAGGTATTTGAGCGTCGCCAGAAGACAGAGACGCTCAGGATACGGACACTTTTGCGGTACACATCCGACAGGCTGGATGTGTACCGCAAAAGTGTCCGTATCCCTAGGTATTTGAGCGTCGCCAGAAGACAGAGACGCTCAGGATACGGACACTTTTGCGGTACAAACCCACCCGACTGGATGTGTACCGCAAAAGTGTCCGTATCCCTAGGTATTTGAGCGTCGGCAGAAGACAGAGACGCTCAGGATACGGACACTTTTGCGGTACACATCCGACCGACTGGATGTGTACCGCAAAAGTGTCCGTATCCCTAGGTATTTGAGCGTCGCCAGAAGACAGAGAAGCTCAGGATACGGACACTTTTGCGGTACACATCCAACAGGGTGGATGTGTACCGCAAAACTGTCCGTATCCCTAGGTATTTGAGCGTCGCCAGAAGACAGAGAGGCTCAGGATACGGACACTTTTGCGGTACACATCCGACCGACTGGATGTGTACCCGCAAAAGTGTCCGTATCCCTAGGTATTTGAGCGTCGGCAGAAGACAGAGACGCTCAGGATGCGGACACTTTTGCGGTACACATCCGACCGACTGGATGTGTACCGCAAAAGTGTCCGTATCCCTAGGTATTTGAGCGTCGCCAGAAGACAGAGAGGCTCAGGATACGGACACTTTTGCGGTACACATCCGACAGGATGGATGTGTACCGCAAAACTGTCCGTATCCCTAGGTATTTGAGCGTCGGCAGAAGACAGAGACGCTCAGGATACGGACACTTTTGCGGTACACATCCGACAGGCTGGATGTGTACCGCAAAAGTGTCCGCAGTCGAGTAGAGGACGAGACCTTATGAAAAGTACGTTTTGGATGTGTACCGCAAAAGTGTCCGTCTTAAATACTTAGTTAAAATAGATGGGGCCGCAAACTACTCCTGGGTCAGAGTCGCAAATACGACTCACGCAAGTGGTCGTTGCATAAAACGATTTACGATTAACGCATGTACGACTGTCGTAACTGCTGACGCAACCTCAGTCGCATCGTTCGCGTGACGTATTTTCAAAGTGGTTTCAACGAATAATTGAACAAAATCATCAAAAAAATGGTTGGACTCAACCAGAATGTACTACATTGAGCCGGCCAAGCTGCACAAGCGCACGACGGCTCGTTTACGTCTTTTGGCAGGTCGGAAAAGCGACTTGGCTGATAAACTGAACGTCAAAATACCCTACTTCCGTTGTTGATGGCGTCGCAAACTGGAATGATTTCCGATGTAATTGCAAGAAGCACGACGCGCAATCCGGAATGGTGCCAGCAGGAGGCGGTGGAGTGGAAAACGATAAAAGTGAGCTAATATTGGTGTTTTTTTAGCGCAAATCAGTGTTATATGACCACAAAACAGCAAAAAAACTTATTTAAACGCTATTTTTACTCATTTTCCACAAAAACTACCAGCATAAATCAAAATTGGACAGCTATACCCCCCGTTTTGTTCCACTCCACACCCCGCCGAAAATCTGCCCACCCCCTCTGCTGGACCCGGTTACAGGTAAGCGCCGATCAGGATGACCCCCCCCCACCCTCACCGATAAGCCATCCGCGGAAGCCATCTGAACTTGCAAGCGCTCATGTGAGGAGCAAATGAAATTTATGGGCATTTGCTAGCGTGTTCTGCTTAGGCGGCTTCACTGCGGTAACGTCGCCACGAAGCGCGTCTGGAGGAGTGCTGGTCGACGACAACAGCCACTTCCGAGCAAGCAAAGTTGAATGTGCAGCCGCAAACACCCACAAATGCCGAGACGGAAGAACTGCAGTACGAATCACAGCTGATTCAAGTGCACCTGCATGTATGTGTACGACTCCAAACTGATCAAAGTACATTAGATACGCAGGTAGCGAAGAAATAAGTAGATTGCTCACAATTTCCTGTGAAAATTTGTTCGGTAATTTGGTGAAATCAGAAATGCTTGCGTGGAGGGCCTTGCGTGCGGAACAATCAAATGCACCTCATGTTATTTATTTATTCATGCACTTCCACCCTTCCAATGCACATTCCGCCATGCATATTCCACATTTCGATGGGTTCTCTCGGTTACTAAACGGCTAAAACATCAAATTCTCTTAAAAAATCAGGTGTTTTAGCAGTTTTTGAGCGCAATCGCAACTATACTTGCGGATGCTCCTGACCATCCGCAGGATTTTGCGATAGTCGCGGCCTGTCTGCGACTCTCTCAACTTGCGATTGCGTTTATGCAACAAGCGCTGCGAGAGAGACTCGATCGCAACTGCAATCTTACGATCGCGCCATTGAGTTGCGGCAGTCGCAAACTTTTATGCAACCCGCACTGTACCTTACATTGTACATTACCGTACCTACAATGCATTAAATTCTGTAACAAATGGTAACCGCTTTAAAGAGGGGTATGCCGAAAGTACTGCAATAGCCCTATGAAGACTATGTTGTTTCAACCTTGCAGTACCCGGGCACTGTTGGGAGGGCAGACACTATTCGATGGTTCTATATGGATATTGAATGATAGAGATAATTACAAACGCAAAATTCCTAACCACGAGCAACTTGAAGATCTCTGGCCGTCCGTGTTTGCCTGCCATCTCTTTGGAGACAAAGGATTTCAACCGCTCCTTTATCTGCTTTGCCCACTTGTCCTTAAAAAAGTTGCTCGATGCCCTTTCGCACTGACGCACGCACGCACGCCGAGCTCGCACGCACGCACGCACACTCACGCACGCACGCAGAGTCCACATGTGCACGGTAGACACCGTACCTGTGTGAGTTCCTTGAAATTAGGGTGTTTGTCCGGTTGTGCAACGTACGGTAATGCAAAGTACTGGACCAGTTCGGGGGTGCCGCTCAAATCGGCGCCCCCGCCCCTTTCCAAGTAGTTTTTCAGCCGTTTCATTCCAGCACTGTCGCTCGCACCTTTCTTCTGAATTTTAAATTTGCGCTAAACCGTATTTTGCAATTTTGACATAAAAAAATTTGCATTTTGAATACAAAAGTACAGTGCATAATTTCAAACGACATTGCACTCACATCTCTGAGGAAAAAGGTCGCAAAGTACAGTCTCAGGTAAAACTCCAGAACTTTTGCGTTCTGCGATTGCGACGCCTTCGGAAAAGCGGTGGCCCATCTGTCGAAAAATTCGTCCGCGCTTCCTTTTTCAAAGAAGTTTAACAGGTCGTCCTAAAAGTGTTTTTTTTCTTCAAAATTTAAAAGTACCGGTGCAAATATCCAGCGCTGCCTTGAGTTTAGCAGCTTGGTCCGTAGTGAGCAATGGCGCCTTGTTGGTAAGTTTGATTTTGCGCGAATTGCACTCCGTCATAAAAGCTGCCGAGGCTTTCTCAAAGCTGGCGAACTGCATAAACTGAAATACCGCACTACGGTAAGACGTATACTGTAAATCCCCAATAGTGCCCCGGGCACTATGCTTTCAACCTTGCCTTACCAGGGGGCACTATAAGAGGGGCTCTATACTTTCATTCAACCTAAAAATTTTGAATGGTAGTGCTAATTTCGCAGTCAAAATTGACGATTTTTCGGTGACCCGGGGCACTATTGGACGGGGACTCTATTAGAGGATTTCAACAGTTTTTCCAAAGCTCTGCTTTTATGGTTCGAAGTTTCTAAATTTCACACATTTTGCAAAACATAAATCTCTTACCTCGTACACAGCGGCGGCCAGCGCTTCATACTCGGATTTTTCCTTGACGGACAGCGTCGATTCGGTTCTGCTTGGCGCCGGCGCTTTTTTCTTGGTGTCCGGTTGCTTTTTGGACGGGACACTGTTTGATCGTCGGCTGCTACTGTTGCTGCTTGCCGTCGTCTTTTGTCCGTTGGTCGCTTTTGGCGAGTTTTTTACTGCCGTCTTGAACATGTTCCTTTTGTCTGTGTGAATTTTCGCAATAGCGCTGCGACGGCGCCTGTCATTTTATGCCGTTGGCTAGAGGCTGCATAGATAGAGCTCAGTATAGCTCGTATAGCTTGCTTTGTTGAGGGGAGGTGGTGGGCGTTGTTGCTGCGGTTGCCATGGGGATTGTGGTGCGGCGAGCAGTCACGAAACGGCACGCCATTTGACAGCGGATTTCGGGACAAATGAACTGCGCTGTGTGTGTATGTACATAACACTGCTAATGCGCTAACGATGTCTCGAATCGATTGCGAATTGGACACGGATTAATGAGCTGGGAAATTTGTCACCTCATGTCCACTCTCGCATCTTGTATACGTAGGTCGCATATAAGCAATTCGTTCACCCGCATACAACACGTTGCATGGGGGTGAACGCGCACACGTGCTTGACGCCTGATTGTTTTGAGTACCACTGTATAGCCGATGAGGAACGACCGAGCTATCGATTGAAGATTAAGGCAATTCCTCGAGCAAAGCGAAAACAGAGAAGTGGTGTAGGATAGACTGTGATTACAGATATGACATGCGTCCTAATTATACTGCCCCCAAATCTTACTGTGCTTGCCCCCAAAATTACTTAACTTGCCCCCAAATTTCCCGCCTACTTACTCTGCCCCCAAAATTACTCAATCTGCCCCCCAAATTTACTTGCGTTGCCCCCAAATGGACGCGGCTCATTATGCCCCCAAAATTACTTACGGTACTCTGCCCCCAAACTGCACGCGCCTGTCCACGCTCTGTCCACCCACCAAAGAGCGGGTTGAATAAAGCAGTTGCAGCTGCGATCGCCGAAAGAAGGCTACAATCGCAAGTGACTTGCAAGAGTCGCAAATGCAACTCACGCAAGTGGTCGCAAAAAGCGATCTAAAGGGCTAAAGCTTATTTATTTGACCACATTTTGTTTTTGAATAACTTTTGCTAGAAAACGCCGATTGCGCTGAAAATTTGAAGGGTTGTAGTACCGCGTCGGAGGTATGGTCCCGCAAAGTTTCGGTTTGCAGTCGTCAGCCGTCGTCAGTTGCAGCCTGTCCACGACTCTCGCAACTTGCGGTGGCGTTTAAGGCTGATTCATAATTAACGGTCTTCCCATCGGTCTCGGTCTCGGTCTCGGTCTCGGTCTTCGCATTTGTCTCGGTCTCGGTCTCGGTCTTTTTGACCCATGCAAAACTGACAACGCGTTGCCTCGGTCTTTCAATGATCTTCGGTCGAATGCGCGCCTTTCAGCGTGTTAAAGAGTGTACTGTGGCCCATGTTTTCGACATGTTTCATTTTTTATGCGACTTCCGTAGGAAACAAAAAAGCACACGCAGTAGACGACGGGAACGCACTATCACCAGACAAACAGATAGACATTGTGCGGCAGACGCAGACCGCCGCCAGCGCTTCTGGCCGCCGCCAGGGGCGCAGACGCCGCTGCCTACAGGAGCAGTCGTCAGCTTCTGGCCGCCGCCGTTTTTTTTGGATTTTGGTATAAGAGCAGTCGTCAATTATCCAAGGAGACGGCGCCGCCTCCACCTGTTGAATACGACGCATCGTAAACTCTTCCTTGTTTTCAATTTCGGCTAATTTCCTAGTCGCTTCACCCTTATGCGAATACCGACAAAATCTTTAAGGGTGACGGCTATAGTAAAGCGTGACTACGGTAGCGCGCGCGTTCAACACGAGTTCAATGAAGACCGATGAAGACCGGAGCAAATGTTCAAAGTTCCCAACATCGTCGGTCTCGGTCTCGGTCTCGGTCTTCGCATCGGTCTTGGCTGTTTAGCATGGGAAGACCGAGACCGAGACCGAGACCGAGACCGAGACCGATGGGAAGACCGTTAATTATGAATCAGCCTAACAAGCGCTGCGAGACAGGCTCGATCGCAAGTTCGCAATGGCAATCTTACGATGGCGCCATTGAGTTGCGGCAGTTGCAAACTTTTGTGCATCGGCTCAATACGTCATCGGCTCAATATAGTGTACAGTACAACTACAACTGCCATGCTGCTATGGCGTCACGCCAATTTGCTAATCACAGAGCGTGGACAGGCGCGCGCAGTTTGGGGGGGCAGAGTAAGTAATTTTGGGGGGCATAATGAGCCGCGTCCATTTGGGGACAACGCCAGTTAAGTAATTTTAGGGGCAGATTAAGTAATTTTAGGGGCAAAGTAGGCGCGCAATTTGGGGGCAAGTTAAGCAATTCTGGGGGCAAACGCAGTAAGATTTGGGGGCAAAAGAAATAATACTCATATGACATACAATACAGGTGCGACATGTGGCGTATATCGCGCTCTAGTCTGATGTATACATAT
>JASAMY010001076.1:0-26420 GCA_030248085.1 Paralinhomoeus sp. GSCO2_6 | reverse complement strand
GGCGTGTAACTTTTTGGCGCGGACTTTTTGGCGCGGACTATTTGGCGCATGGGACTTTTTGGCGCATGGGACTTTTTGGCGCATGAGGATTACATATTTGGCGCATGGTGATTTCAGGTTCAATAACTCTGAGTCTGTGCATGTAAACAGTACATAGCTGTCAAAAGTGGTCAATGGATGGAATCGGCAGACCCGAACAAGATGTGAGGTCGCCTTGGCCACTACCTCCATGGTGTAGGATGTGGCCGTGCACACTGTCTCTGTGGGCTCTCTTTTTGCTTGACTGAGCTATGATGGGCTACCGTTTGTGGGCACCTCAGCCCAGGGTGAGGCGCGGCTGCGGGCTAACGCTGCCAACACCAAAGCTGTGCTGTGCCACAACCGCATCAAAGCGCCAGCCACGTCTGTGAATGTGTCGGCGTCTACTCGTCCCATCTACGCCACATGACAATCGCCAAGGTGATCTGGTCGCCTCACGGGCATCCACAATAACAATTACTACTCTGAGTGGACAGCCACTCTTTACTTATCATTTAACATCATTATCAATTTTCTATAACCGCATAAGCCGCCTCTTTATCATAGGAGTCATTGAACTTAAAATCCTCATGCGCCAAATAGTCCCATGCGCCAAAAAGTCCCATGCGCCAAATAGTCCGCGCCAAAAAGTCCGCGCCAAAAAGTTACGAGCCAAAAAGTCCGCGCAAAATAGTCCTAAACCCAGACCTAGCATGTGCTTCTAGCACAAGCACGTGCTAGCTCTATCTGTCTACCTGTCTATCTTATTCATACAATCGGGCTCTTACCTTTTGGGCAGCTGTAGTGTTATATAATCATTGTACGGTTGTCCATAAGCCTAAGAAATGCCTAAGCCCAGCCTAAGCAATGCATAAGCCTAAGCCTACATATAGCAGCAGAGAATACTGTGCGCCGACCGTATTAGACGAGCTGCGCCAGACAAAAGCAAAGTTTGGCGTTTGAAATTTGGCGTACAGTACTGGACAGTTACGGCTCAAACGATGGTTTGCAAAATCTGCCCAAAAAGCGACATCTGATTTGGAACGCCATAACTCTCGGAATCCTCAACCGAATTAAACGATTCTTTTTTCAGACAAAATTCCAAAGTCTTGAGTATACGTGTTCCAATTTTGATAGCAATCCGACCAAAAGAAACAATAGTTGTTCAAAAAAGAAATGTGATAATATAAAAAAACACCCTTTAGTGAGCCTCCCAATGCAATTTTTAGCCCCCTCCCAGAGCCCCCAGAACCAAAGCTAAATTAGCCCTGGGATAATACAGAATTTAAAGCTTTCAACGAGTTGTAATTTCACAATTCCGCAGTTCACTAGTCGATCGCTATACTTTACAGTCGGCACAAATTCATTACTCTTCTGAGAGAGAATGTTTCAACTTCAATTAAAAAATTGGATAGTAAGTGCAACCTAATACGTTGATGCTAACTTACACACCCGTGTAGTTTTCTCGCACCACGCACTCTTTGTGTTTGCATGCAGCTCGCCAATGGCTGCCAACTGCACCAAATCTTTGCTGTACCCTGTCTGTACTGCACTCCTCCAACAGTGACACATGCAGCAAACCGGTGTGTGCATTTCAGGATCATTTTCCAAGACCGGCCTCAGATTTTCATCATCTCCGGACCTAGATTCCGCGGACCCTTGCAAGCTCGTTTCAAGCGGTGGCCAATACTGCGCCATCACTGCGCTACTGCTGAAGGAACGGTTGACGACAGGCCTGCCTGGCCTATACTACCGGTTCAACCAATCAGCGGGCACCTGTGAGCCCTTCTTCTACCGAGGCTGCCAGGGCAATGCAAACCGGTGCAGTACAAGGCAGCAGTGCGAGATGACTTGCAGATCGGTGAGCGACTGCTTTTACATAATTGGGGTGTTTAATTACCGTAAATCCTCCAATAGTGCCCCCCGGGGCACTATTTTTTCAACCTCTCCTTACCCGGGGGCACTATTGGAGAGGGGCACTATTGGAGGGGGGCTTCTGTTATTTCAACCTAAAAATTTTGAATGGTAATGCTAGTCGCTGTCAAAATTGCCGATTTTTCGGTGATTTTGATCACTTTTGCCATCACTTAATCATGATCACTTAATAGTTGCTGAAACGTACTATTATTGGTTAGTATAAGGAGTGTGTATACACGATATAAATGTACCTACCACAATATTTTTGCCCCTAAAAGTCACATGGCACACAATACCCCTTACACCCGGGGGCACAATTGTAGGAGGGGGTGCATGATTTCAACCTTGACATACCTGGGGGAACTATTGGAGGGGGGGGGGGTTGTATTGGAGGATTTACGGTAGTAATCAACTTGGTAATTAATTCATAGTCCTCGATATGGTTGTTGCGATCCAATACTTCACTGTTATGATGTAAAACCGAAATCTTTATCACGGATTTACAGTGTATTTAACTAGGTAGTACACCTTATGTGAGTTAGGTAATTACAAACTACAGCACTAAAGTTTTCTTTTAAAAGGCAGAGTCAGACAATGGGCAAACGCTGCACAATTACAGGTCGCCAAGCAGACGAAGCTCAAGGAGATTGTATGATGCATAATTTATCAATTCGTTGATTATTCATTTACCGTAAACCCTATAATTAGCCCCCCGGGGGCTAATTTTTTCGTTCGAGCTCTAGGAGGGTGTATAATTATAGGGGGGGCTAATTATAGGGGGGGGGGGCTTATAAACTGGAAGTGTCGATGAGTGGGAAGATGTGTGGGCAAAAAAGGCGCGTGGAGGCGATTTTTAAGGGAAAAAGGCGCTGTGCACACACGTTGGTACACTCTAACACACTCTCACACAGTCTCACATGCACATACGTGTACATACATACACATACGCGATCATACATACACCCAGACATGGAAACATGTGCCTTTTAGACGATGGTTCATTTAGGGAGGGGGTGTAATTATAGGGGGGGGGGGTTATTAACTCAAAGTGGTCTTGGGAGGGTGTATTATTATAGCGGGGGGGGGGCTAATTATAGGGGGGCTAATTATAGGGTTTACGTTATTTATTTATTTATTGATCTTCTGTTGTGTTGTGTCGGTCCATGTTGTCTACGCATATGGTTTTTTTACATTCCCCACTGCGGTGTCGTGGCTCCCATATTGTGATTTGGTCGTACAATGTACTTAGTGCTCAAAATTTTAATATAGTTTATTCTCGTTTTCCGTGACAACAAATGCAGTGCATGCAGTAGAGTGCATACGTCTACCTACTGAACAGAACACGCAGAGATGCACTGTACGGGTACTCCATCGTCTCTTTGCTGCGAGCGGATTACGGACACAGGAGAGACGAGTAACAGCAGAAACACTTTAAAATAAAAATTTAATAAACAGACGAACAAGCAGCAGAACAAGAAGTCCACTTTGCAACATGAACCGGGAAATCCATGCATGCAAAGCACACCCTAACCTACCTACAATAATAGGCCCCATTTACAGTTTGATGAATCTCAACAACAAAACAATGTGATGCGACGAACAACGAACTAGCTACTGGAAATACCGCTACTGGTACATATACCGTAAATAATCAAATAGAGCCTCCCTCCAATAGTTCAGCTTGGTAAGGCAAGGTTTAAAGTGTTGTGCCCCGAGCAGTGGCGTAGCCAAGGGGGGACTGCTCGGTTACGCTTAAAAAAGACGCGCGTTAAAAAAGACGCAGAAAAACTTGTTAAAAAAGACGCATGTTAAAAAAGACGCGTTAAAAAAGACGCAGCCTGATATTATCGCATTAAAAAAGACGCGCGTTAAGAAAGACGCAGACGGCGGCGGCAGCATGTTCAGCAATGTTCGATGTTCTTTCCGGTCACTTATGGGGTCATTTTCCACGTCACTTATGGACATTGTGGTTCCTTTCGCATAGGCGACGTTCAATTGGCATCATCTGTAGCCGTCACCGTGTGTGTACCTGTACAGGGTGGGCCACCGTAAACTTCGGACGTTTGATCGCTAATTTCTCAAGCGTTCCTGTATGGATTTTGTTGAAATTTTGAGCACTCATGCAAATAGGTCCAACTTAGATCCATGACAAATTTCAGTTTATTCGACCGACTCAATGATTTGTTATGACCTACTATATAGAAGAAGTCAATTTTACAGTGCCAGTCATCACTATCAACACTCTTGGCGCACCACTTAGCTACATAACGGTTACAGAAGGTACTTAGCCACAAAACGTCAGCAGCTGGCTGAATCAGGCCTTTCCCAACCGTTGGGTTAGCCAAAAGGGACCGATTGAATGGCCTCCTAGATCGCCAGATCTCAGTCTTCTCATGTCGACTTCTCCATCTGGTGCATCGTGAAAGATATCGTAAATGCCCAGTCGCAAAATTCTGTTGAACAGTTCAAAGAAGCCATTGAGAGCGCGTTTGAACACATTTACGCTGAACTCCAAGATTCGCCGATCTGTAGCTAAGTGGTGCGCCAAGAGTGTTGATAGTCATGGTTGGTACTTTGAAAATTGACTCGTTCCCTACAGTACAGTAGTCCTCTCGTACTCCCCTCGTACAGTAGGCCATAACAGGTGATTGGGTGGGTGGAATGAACTGAAACTTGTCGTGAATCTAAGTTAGATCTCTCTGCATAAGTGCACAACATTTCAACAAAATCCATGCAGGAACGCTTGAGAAATTAGCGATCAAACGTCCGAAGTTTACGCTGGCCCACCCTGTACATTTGCCGCGCCCTCACAGTCGATGAAGCACCCCGCCTGTATGCTTGCTCGCTGTACGCGTCAATATAAAAAAAATGAAGTTAAATGCCTACCACAGTTAGTCTTCCAGTTTTGCGATGCACTCGTTGCGTTGCGGGAGTAAATTGCCCTGACAGGGAGGAATTGCTGGAAAGCAGGAAAGGTGGGCCTCTGACTGTGCAGTAGGTTTACGATGGTTTTCCTCTTATCCGATTGCTAAGCAGTGTTGTTTACAATCGGCTGAGTAATTGAGATTGACCGCCGCTTGGTCTAGCAGATATACATACATACATGTGTATCGCGACTCTCAAAGGGCAAAGCGACAAACATCTGCACGCAGGCACCTTTCCCACTCTACTTCATATTCCACTTAGCGGCCGCCTGAAGAACGCTGCGTCTTTTTAAACCTCCACCGTTCTATGGCTTGCGTCTTTTTTAACGCGCGTCTTTTTTAACATGCGTCTTTTTTAACATGCGTCTTTTTTAACATGCGTCTTTTTTAACTTGCGTCTTTTTTAACTGACGCCGACTGCTCCCCCCCCCCGAAATTCTCCGAAGCTCAAACTCTGTACTCTCTGTTGCAATATACCAATCTGTTTGTATCAATTTAAATGCAAATTATGATGAAGACGACAAGAACAAAAGAACCTGCGGCGCATTGCTTTGCATTAAAAACCGTGTAACGCTCCCTACACTACAAACTTTTTGCACTACATTCGTGCTCAAAAAAAAAAAACGGCGTAGGGTTTGGAAGCCCCCACATTTGCGCTCCCGGCCGGCTTACGTGTCTGAAACGTTTAGTTAAGGCGAGTGTCTGATAACAGCGGGTAACAAATCATTTTCTGGGCGGGTGACATTACAACGATGGTGAGCATCACAGCAGCAATCGGTCTTTTCATTCCCCCCCCCCCCCTTTCCAATGGAACCCCTCCCAATAGAACTCCTGTGAAACTTAAGACGCGATGTCTGTAAGAATCAAGCTTTTCAAGAAGGCAGCGGCCACGGCCAAAAATCGACCTTGTCCGATTTTGCTCAAACTTGGGCAGTGTATACCTAAACATGTTCTGTGTCAGTGGTGCAAGCGGCACCCCACCACAAAATTCGCTGCTCGAGTTATGGGCTCTTGAATCTGGCCGATTTTGACAAAAATCGCGTTCTGAACTTTTGGGTGGTGCTGTCGACTTGAAGACTTTTGGATACAACTTTAAACGTCAACATATGCAAAATTGCGCGTACAATCCATTTTTGGCCTTTAAAACGCGATCCGACGTTTTTCGATACTTGAAGCGCCGCTAAAACCGATTTTTGTGATATTTCAAAAACCGGTTTTTTTGACTAGCATTCACCCAAGAATTTTTAGCATCAAAATTTTTTTGATTGGGATGAAAGCCCTTCTGAAGAGCTCTCAATTGACGCAAAAAATTAAAAAATCGCGTAATCCAAATGATGTGAAAAGTGCGAAAAACCGATTTGTGGAATATACACTGTACATGGTTCTTTGACCAGCATTCTCGTATACGCGACTAGCAGCAAGGTCGCGCCTACTGACGTAAAAGCCCTTCTAGAGACCTTTAAATCGGCGCTGAAAACTTGGAAACTGATTGATATGATCCATTGCAAAACTTGTGAAAATCCGATTTTGGGAAAATACTGTGTTGACGGATTTTTGACTAGCATTCACCCAAGAATTTTTAGCATCAATTTTTTTTTGATTGGGATGAAAGCCCTTCTGAAGAGCTCTAAATTGACGCAAAAAATTAAAAAATCGCGTAATCCAAATGATGTGAAAAGTGCGAAAAACCGATTTGTGGAATATACACTGTACATGGTTCTTTGACCAGCATTCTCGTATACGCGACTAGCAGCAAGGTCGCGCCTACTGACGTGAAAGCCCTTCTAGAGACCTTTAAATCGGCGCTGAAAACTTGGAAACTGGTTGATATGATCCATTGCAAAACTTGTGAAAATCCGATTTTGGAAAATACTGCGTTGACGGATTTTGCCTAGCATTCACCCAAGAATATTTAGCATCAATTTTTTTTGATTGGGATGAAAGCCCTTCTGAAGAGCTCTAAATTGACGCAAAAAAATTAAAAATCGCGTAATCCAAATGATGTGGAAAGCGAGCATTTTTGTGCTGCCAAACGCATTTTTATCACTGCATACAGTGTATGCATTGCACAGGTTTTGGGTCTCGAAGGGGGAGTGTGCTGAAGAACTTAGCTGGAGGCCGGAGCGAGGCAGGCAGCCAATGTTTAAATGGGTGGCTTGCATCCAACCCACCCATACACCCATGGACTGCGATTGCTTTGGCGCCACCAAGTTTGCTTGTAAGCAAAGCTACATACAAATGACCCTATGTGCATCATTTGTCTGGGCATCTGAAGTGCAGCACGAAGAAGTCTTCCTCAGTTACCTTCCCTTCATTTTCTATTTCGTTGTACACGGCAGTAGCTATACGTGCAGTGCAGCAGTTGTTGCTGAACAGCAGAACAGTTGTTGTTCTTGCGGGATCGAGCCGTTGCTATTCCAGGCAATAGCAGCAGCACTCCAGCCTTTGTATGCGTAATGGAACTAAGCACGAAACCTGCAATGTTATTTCTCATTGGTTCAGTCTCATTTGGAATGACAACATCTTTGTTGCTGAATGAAATCAACACTGACTGCCCAGTGCAGCACAATCAGAAAGAAACTTGCGAATTCGTTGAATTTGCAAGAACGGATTGCTTTATACAAAATCGCTCGCTGACTTTACCTGAAACCTATTTCATGGCAGTGAAGGTCAGTACTTTCTTTCTACAGTAAATACTAACAGTAACAGTTCTTCTAACAGTAAACTCTATTGTACAATGATACAAAGTAGTTTTTGTAGTAGTAGTTTAGTAGTAGTTTAGTTTAAAGTAGTTTAGTGACTGTTTTTGAAACCATTGTTTTTGGCGCAATCGACGTGCAGTGCTTTGACAATGTGTGATATCAAATTTTAACCAACACTGTATATTCCACAAATCGGTTTTTCGCACTTTTCACATCATTTGGATCACGCGATTTTTAAATTTTTTGCGTCAATTGAGAGCTCTTCAGAAGGGCTTTCATCCCAATCAAAAAAAATTGGATGCTAAATATTCTTGGGTGAATGCTAGTCAAAAATCCGTCAACACAGTATTTTCCAAAATCGGATTTTCACTAGTTTTGCAATGGATCATTCAACCAGTTTCCAAGTTTTCAGTGCCGATTTAAAGGTCTCTAGAAGGGCTTTCACGTCAGTAGGCGCGACCTTGCTGCTAGTCGCATATACGAAAATGCGGGTCAAAAAACCATGTACAGTGTATATTCCACAAATCGGTTTTTCGCACTTTTCACATCATTTGGATTACGCGATTTTTTAATTTTTTGCGTCAATTTAGAGCTCTTCATAAGGGCTTTCATCCCAATCAAAAAAAATTAATGCTAAAAATTCTTGGGTGAATGCTAGTCAAAAATCCGTCAACACAGCATTTTCCCAAAATCGGATTTTCACAAGTTTTGCAATGGATCATATCAACCAGTTTCCAAATTTTCAGCGCCGATTTAAAGGTCTCTAGAAGGGCTTTCACGTCAGTAGGCGCGACCTTGCTGCTAGTCGCGTATACGAGAATGCTGGTCAAAGAACCATGTACAGTGTATATTCCACAAATCGGTTTTTCGCACTTTTCACATCATTTGGATTACGCGATTTTTTAATTTTTTGCGTCAATTGAGAGCTCTTCAGAAGGGCTTTCATCCCAATCAAAAAAATTTTGATGCTAAAAATTCTTGGGTGAATGCTAGTCAAAAAACCGGTTTTTGAAATATCACAAAAATCGGTTTTAGCGGCGCTTCAAGTATCGAAAAACGGCGGATCGCGTTTTAAAGGCCAAAAATGGATTGTACGCGCAATTTTGCATATGTTGACGTTTAAAGTTGTATCCAAAAGTCTTCAAGTCGACAGCACCACCCAAAAGTTCAGAACGCGATTTTTGTCAAAATCGGCCAGATTCAAGAGCCCATAACTCGAGCAGCGAATTTTGTAGTGGGGTGCCGCTTGCACCACTGACACAGAACATGTTTAGGTATACACTGCCCAAGTTTGAGCAAAATCGGACAAGGTCGATTTTTGGCCGTGGCCGCAGCATGTTTGATTCTTACAGACATCGCACCTAAGCGTGAAACGCTGCCGCCCCGCCCCCTCTCCAAATATGGTAACTGAATCTCACAAACGAGACGCGTACACTTTCTCAAGGTGAGAAGTGCGCCGCCATATCCGTGAGCTTTCTACAGCTCCTTTGATTTGGATTCCATCTGCCAGCCGTCTTCCCAACCCATTTCGAAGGCGTAAGCTAGTCTTGGTGGGTAGAACGAGAAGGGCTCCTTTTGAGAGAACGAAAACCCGTTCACTTTTGAATCACAACGGATACGGTCGTAGCAATGTCACCAAAAATTGCTGATGAATTATTTTTTTAATTTTTAACTATTAAAAAATTCCAAATAATTTTTTATTTAATTTTTAATGATTAAAATATTCGAAATAATTTTTTATTTAATTTTTAAAAGTTAAAGAATTCTGAAGAATTATTTAAATTATTTAATTAACTAATTTTTTAACTGGGTATTTTTAAAGTGTGCATTTGGGATGTATGTACATACTTCTGTGGTAGCATGCATGCATGCAAGAATGCAACAAATCCATGCCCATCACCTTGGGGCTCCTGTGAGGTCATCTACTGTAAGGTGGAGTACCCCAGTACACCTTCTTCAAGTGCAAGCAAGTCTTCATATGATGTGGACTCCTACACATTGAAGAGAAGAGAAGTATCCGATGCGGTGGCACGCATGGCAATGCACTGTGCATGTCACGCCTCAATGAAGTAGACCCTTGAATTAAACTACCGAGCGAACTTTGAATTTGCCAATGTGTCAATTGGGCTGTAAGACGGGGCTGAGTGTGGGGTCTAGGACTTAAGATTTGTGATGGAAAGTTTTGGTGGTTACTTACTCGCACAATGTTGCGCACACTCTCACACACTCACTCACAGTTACCGTCCAGCACACAAATTACTTCATTATACTCGATTAATTTCAATGTGCAGCGTCATATGTCATGTGCTGAAAACACCACTTCCTTCCATTCCAATGTTTGCAATGGATGAGTCCATTTTAAAACCTACTGAAATGATTACAAATGAACACACCCTCCACTAAGTGTGACAGGACTAAAAGGAAAGACAATAAATTTGATGGCAACAAAATGCCAATGATGACATGGTTGTAGAGGTAGACAAAATGAACACCAATAATCAATGGGAAAAGACAAACTTGCCATGAACTACTTGAAAAGTCTGTTAAAAATCAATTTTTTAAGCGTGTAATTAAAAAATTGTTAAAAAAATATTGCAGAGAATTATTTATTTAATTTTTAACTTTTAAAAAATTCCAACTAATTATTTATTTAATTTTTAATAAAAAATTCTGCATGACAGAATTATTTTTTTAACAATTTTTGTTTTTTAATGTACTTAAAATATTATTTTGAATTATTTAATTAATTAAATTTTTATTTTTGTTGAAATCGATATACGGTCGACGTTTCGTGTTGGAGGAGGACGTCAGGAGGAGTACAGGGTGTATCAAAACTATCTGCTGCCCCCCCTCCCCCTCACCTAGGGAAATACTGGTTGGACGGATTTTGCTGAAATTTAGCATAGATGTAGGCCTAACAAAAATACTTGACCAAATAAAATTTCACGCAAATCGAAAATGCGAGCGTCGAGATAGGAGCAATCATCCAAGGTACAGTGAAAATTCTTGCTGTTTTCACCACTGCACCCGTTTCTTGGAGAATCAGCAGTGCTGGGTCGACGTCAGATCGGTCGGTGATGGCTGTTTGGTGACCCATCGTTCCGATCGCTACAGCTTCTGAGGCCTGAGCCACCCAATTTCTGGTGGTGAACTGTGCACCTGCGTCGCGTGCATTCAGAAAGTGACTGCAGCTGCTTCATCGACGAGAGCACTTGGTCAGTGTCGTTGACCTTTCATAAGCGCGACATGGCCCTCGATACTCGTTTAAAACCATTGTTTACCATTCAATGAGAAATGAGAACACACAGTAATGTTTTACGCAAAACCAACTTTTTTTTACTGTATGGATAATTGCTCCTATCTCGACGCTCGGTTGTTCGATGTGCGTGAAATTTACTTTGGTCATGTATTTTTGTTAGGCCTACATCTATGTTAAATTTCAGCCAACCACCAACCGTCCAACCAGTCTTTCCCTAGGGGTGGGGGGGGGGGGAGCACATAGTTTTGATACACTCTGAACGTATAACGCACGCAGCCCAATTTTCTGATGGGAGCGAGGCTTAAACGGTGTACAAGGAGTAGCGTCGTAATTTCACCGGTGGCAGACAAGCGGCGACATAGTAACCCTACAGTGTTGTTTTGCCTTTCGGGCGCAAAATGCGGTGGCGTAGGGCGTGTTTGCTTGCGTGCTATGCGCAATTCAATCAACAAAATCTATATTTTAGATTTAATTTGGCGCAATCCCAACACACCGTGGAGGCGTAGGTATACATGTCAGACATTGGGGAAGGGCCAAGGGAGAGTTCCCCCGCATCACAACAGCGGCGTCCTTCACCCGCGAGGGAAGGTGGGCCGCCCACCTGGCACGGATTTCGGGCCGAAGCCCCGGAGCCGCCCTACACCGTGGTGAATGAGAGGTATTGGTAACTCCGTGGCCTCTGTGGAACGGAGTTGAACCTCCGACCACGAGCGCGCCGAGCACGACGCCTTACCACTGAGTGTACCCGCTCTCAAAATCATCAACGAATCGCAACTCAAACTCACAAATCAACAAAATCCCGGGGCTTCTAACGCCGCAGTCACTCCGCTTCTGCACTGCTCAGATGTCGATTCACTGCCCGGTCGTCTCCGGTCGCGATCGAGACGACGCCCGCTGATGGACGTCGACCGCTGCGCCGCTCCCACTACCGTGCGATGGGTCGGGGTCATCGCCAGACGCGCAGCCATCGACGACGGCATCGTAGGAGGGCGGGGACTCGTAGGCGGGAGGGCTGTCCTCCTCCGGCGGCTTGCCAGAGACGCCCGGAGGGACGACGGCCGAAGAGCGTCGCTGCCGACGGCGCCGCAACGCGAGGTGGACGGCCACGACCAGCGACAGCACCAGCAGTGTCACCGCCAAGCTCACTACGCACCAGAGAGATGTGAGTGATCAGGCACGACGACTTGTGGACATAAAGAGGCTGCTCACCTAGCTCGCCGGTGGACACGTTGACCTTGACGTCGTCGTAGCTCAAGAGGCCTGCCATGCTCAAGAGGGTTTCAGACAGTTGCTGGGCCGGCTATCGAAGTCTCAGCGCAGTTTACGTTCGAGTTTGCAGTGTCCGAAACTTCAAATGGGCTGTCTGAGGCGGCTCAAGCATGGCTGTAAACGACGGGAGCACACGACGATGACGTGAAGATAAGAACGGCGACCGGACGGGCGGGGGGGGGGGGGGTTAGAAGGATGGTCTTACCCTGATGACGCATTGACATGATGACAATCCACCGTCACTTCAGACACGTGTTCCCTTGCATTAACACTGTACAATAGTATATTGTACAGTGTACTTTTGTACTTGTATGTACAACAGTGTATTGTACTTGTTGTGCAGTGCTCTGCAAAGCTGTGGTGCAGGTTTATTGATCTCACAAATGCTGCACATTCTCAAAAAGCATACCAGGCGCACTAGTGTTTCAACCCACGTTTATCAGACTAGAGGCGCGCGCGGCCTTCGGCCGCCATGTATACATTAAGGCATGAAGCAATTCATTTTGCATATGACGTCGACGTGATCATAATGCGCAAGGAAATGCGTAGCTTTGTCTTTTGCTTGTGTGTGTGCGAGTGTTCCTTAGGACAGTTGTCAGCATTGAGGGACCCAACTCCATGCTCCCCCTTTGTCCATGGGGGCGTGTACCCTGTTGACAGAAACTGGCCCAAATTCTGAGTTCCTCTTTTTATCGTGAGGGCGTGCACCCCATTGACAGAAATTGCCCCAAATTCTGTGCTCCTTTGTGCGTGCGTGCGTGCGCGCGTGTGCGTGTATGTGTGTGTGTGTGTGTGTGTGCGTGCGTGCATGCGTGCGCTCCCGTGCGTGCGTGCGTGCACTCCCGTGCATGCGTGCACGTGCGTGCGCGCGTGCATGCGTGCGAGCACGTGTGTGCGTGTGTGTGTGAGTCCGTGCATGTGCGCGTGCATGCATGCATGCACGTGCGTGCGTGCATGCATGCACTCCCGTGCGTGCGTGCGTGCATGCATGCGTGTGAGCGTGCACGTGCGTGCACGTGTGTGTGTGTGCGTGTGTGCGTGTGCGCGTGCACGTGCGTGCACGTGCGGGCGTGGGTGCGTGCGTGCGTGCGTGCTTGCACGTGCGTGCACTCCCGTTCGTGCGTGCATGCACGTGTGTGCACTCCCTTGTGTGCGTGCGCGCGTGCGTGCGTGCGAGCACGTGTGTGCGTGTGTGCGTCCGTGCGTGCGTGCGCGCGTGCGTGCATGCGTCCGTGCGTGCGTGCACTCTCGTACGTGCACGTGCGTGCGTGCGTGCGTGCGTGCGTGCACGTACGTGCGTGCGTGCACGTGCGTGCGTGCATGCGTGTGCTTGCACGTGCATGTACTCCCATGCGTGCGTGCGTGCGTGCCTGCACGCGTGAACGTGCGTGCGTGCGTTCGTTCGTGCGTGCACGTGCGTGCGTGCGTGCGTGCGGGCCTGCACGTGTTCTGGAAGTTTCCCAATTAGGCAAGCTTTAATGTACCGTACAATGTACAATGTACCAGTACCACAACTACAGTACGAATTTGCATAATCGTGCATAAGCACGTGCAAACAACTCGTGACGTCGAGGTGAGTCATTTGATATGCAATTCATCCATGTGCAATCCATTTGGTAGTGTTAATCTGTGGTGCAACATTCGAAAATGCGCCGTAACTACGGTATGAATTTGCAAATAAAAAATCGACCGTGCCCATGACCATCTCGGGGTCGCGAGGATTCGATCGAGCCATCGCGCGTCCGCGTACGTCAAGCGGTTCGCGAGTTTACCTCTTGCCCACACACATACACACATACACACATACACACACGTACGCAAGGCGCATTTGTAAGTAGATTGCGAGGGGACACTAAATTGTTGATTGTCGTTTTTTTATGGTTTCATACCCAAAATGTAAGTAAAGAAGACAAAATAATCAGCTCAGTAAAAATGATGCTGGCAGAATGGTTTTCATGGCATACACGACCAAGGTCAACACACCGTAGGGTCATATTGGTAATTCGTTGAGTAAACGTGTGCTAGAGTAGTTTCTACAACTTGATTTACTGTTTGTTTATTTCTAAAGAATGCCTCGGGTAAGAGTTTGTCAACTTCAAACAGTGAGTGACTCTCACGTGAGTGGTCTACATTACTTCCCATGTGAGCCAGAAGCAGAAGCGCACAGCAAATCACAAAACACCACCAGCATGATTGATCACAGGCTGAGACAGCATTGTACAGCGAACTGCAAAGATTTTGACACTGAATACATTGTTAAGAAAGTGTCATGCAATAGGTTGTGCCGTTGAGACACAATCCAAAGCACCCGATCTTAAAGTTCCGATCGATCCGATCGATAGAAAATTGTGAGTTCGTGATCTATACGGCTAAAGGCCGATTTACAGCCGCCGGACCCGGACCCGGTCACGGACTCGGACCCGGCCCCGGACTCGGACACGGAGTCCGTCGGTCAAAAGGCGCGTTTACAGCTGCCGGACTATCCGCCGGTCTTTTTTTAGAAATGCGCGTCTACACCCTCTTTTGAACGAGTACTTTTGTCGGTACGGTAGAAAACAATTCGAAACAAGCGTCGGCGCGACGACCGGCCAGCTCAACAGCGCCACCTCAGAGCTCAGCGAAAGCACTATTATGAAAGAAGAACAAAAATTACGTTCAATTCTAGCTCTCCCGCCCGGCAGCAGCGGCAAGAAACTTCCAAGAGCGCTGTAAGAAACTTCCAAGTGCGCTTTCAGAAACTTCCAAGTACCAAAACTTGCGCAATATCTGTACTCGGAAGGCGTGTCCGCCAGATTCAAAAAAAGACCGCGGACTAGTCCGCGGACTTTATTGAAAGTTGGTCAACTCGAGTCCGGCGGATAGTCCGGCGGACTATCCGGCGGCTGTAAATCGAAAGACCGGGTCCGCGAGCGGGTCCGGCGGATAGTCCGGCGGACTATCCGGCAGCTGTAAATCGGGCTTAAGTGGAGAACCTACACATGTACATATGTATCAAGTAATTTGAGCAGCTGCCATGACCTCCAAACTGTACAGTTGTACTGCGCAGTTGTCTTTGCCCGGTTGTGTGGCTGATCTTCTACGGAAGTGTGTTTTCAAAATAAACCGCAGAAGCAGTCTGGGTGAGACCCAGAACTTTCTCTTTCAATCGCTCGTCTCCTCAGCTGCCTCAGCTGAACCTGCAAGAGTATAAACGTTGCTGGAGTGTTCAGCCGACAGTGGCTGAAAGCTGCCGTCCAGGGAATCCTCTGCATTTCCACCGCTGCAGGCACGTGCTGCAGCCGGCTGGAGCGCAGTAGACGGCAGTGGAGTGGCCCATCCCCTCTGGTGGAGCGAGAGCCGACGCCTGTCGGTGGACGCCAACCCTTCCAGCTCTGGCGACCTCAGCCGCGTCCCGTGCTGCTGAGTGGGCGAGGTGGCCGTCGACAGTGAAGGACTGTGATTGCACGCTGCCACCCAGAGAATCCTGTCCACTTGCGGCTGCTGTAGCGGGACCGCAGTAGGCGACGGTGGAGTGCGCCCTCGCCTCGGGCGGAGCGAGGGCCGCTGACGTCGTGTGCCCTTGGACGCCAGCCCTTCCATCTCTGGCGACGTCAGCAGCGTCCAGTGCTGCTGAGTGGGTGGAGCGAGCGTCGACAACGAAGAACTCGTCATAGGATGGCGGCGGCTCGTAGGCGGGCGGACTGTCCAGCCACAACTTTCCAGAGGCCGTCGTGGTAAATGCTGCGACATCGTCGTTGTCCTCGTCAGCCTGCCGGGTGCGTCGTCGTCGGCAGCAGTGGCGCAGCGGCAACCACCGGTAGATTGCCACTAGCAGTGACAGCGCCAACAACGTCAACAACACGCTCGCTGCCAGGAAGAGATGGTGCGTGAGGTGGTGCGAAGACGGTAGGGTTTTTGCTCTAGGTTACGTATAACTTCAGTAAATCCATCCAACATTGAACCCAGGATGGTAGTTTTACCCAAGGGCACAATTGGATGCGTTCATTGCTAGAGGACTTGCGGCATGCACGGGCTAAACACTATTTTTCGCCCCCCCCCCCAGAATTACACCCCTCCCTATAGCACGAGAGTTTATTAGCCTCCAGGTGCTTAGGTAATTATTGGGTTTGCGGTAACTGCTGTACCGCCAACGTGTAAAAACAGCAGTAGAGACTCCCTCACCGATCTCAGTGGTGGAGACGTTGGTCTTGTGGGCTGGAAGATGGTTGACACCAAAGAAACCTGACGCTGAAGTCCTCATATTGTGAACCGCTTCCGTTCGTTCCCTGTCATCTCTGTGCATGCGGTTCATCAGCAAAGTACAAGGATATGAACGGTCAGTTCAAGACAGAGTGGCGCAAGGTTCGACAATGAGAACACTGCCTCGCCTCAGCGCTACGGATCGAAGGCAAACGCTGGCACTGGCTGCCTTCTTGTGCTATGTATAGTATTTTAAGCGTGTCGAGTAAGTCTTGCACCGAAAACGGTATGTTCAAACAGAGCCGCACATATGCGCACAGGTATGTAAAAGGTACGAACAGAGGTCACCGTTCCCTCCCCACGTTGTGTGCCAACTTTAGGAATACTAAGACCGGCTTCCGCTCTACAGTAAATCACTTAAAAAAGCAAAACTAAACAAGCACGTTCAACGTTTGCCCGCCCGCAGAAGTTGAAACTTGACCAACACTAACTAAAACCATCCGCCGTCTGTGTGGGGGTGTGGGTGGGGGGGGGGGGGGGCGCAAATGCATACACGTGATAAAAAGCGTGGGGTGTTTCGGGTAGAGTGGGTGAGGGGATCAGCGCGCCGCTAAGCTGGCACATGAAGAATGACAATGAGTCAGAGAACACAAACCCGCGCACGCACGCACGCACGCGCGCACGCACGCACGCACGCGCGCACGCACGCGCGCACGCACGCACGCACGCGCGCGCGCGCGCACGCACGCACGCACGCAAGCGAAACATGTTTTGGCGTACATGTTTTTTACGCCAAACATATTGACTTACATTGCGATCATTGCGCAATGTTCTGTATCCTCACATTTGCACTACAGTAGCTGTATAGTATAAACCAGTATAAACCATGCATAAGCAAAAGCACAAGTACAAGGAGTATAAACCAGCCTGAATCATGCATGCCCTGGCGTTGCACTTGTCTGCCGGCTTATACACGATTCTCCGCTATCTATAACATGTAGGTCTAGTTGCGAAAGCGTTTCTTACGCAACGACGCCGTTTGTTTGCCTAAGGACAAACTTGCCGCATTGGAGTGACGTGCGCTGGCGTGCTCAGCTTCTTAAAACCGCGAGGCCGTAGGTACAGGTACATACATAAGTGTAAGGCCGTCCCTTTATGATAACGTAAATCCGTCAATGGAGCCCCCCCCCCCCCTCCAATAGTGTCCCTGCATAAGCAAGGTTGAAAGTATAGTGTCCCAGGGGCACTAGTGAAGCATTTACAGTACTTATGTAAGTGTGAAGAGGTAGAAGCTTTCTCGCTATACCATGTGCTTGCTTTATGGTTTGAGAATGCTGTGGTAGAGAGAGAGTGAATTCCAATCCCCAACCACAATCTATTTTACAAATTGACAAAGTGCGCATCCGATCGCCAATTCACTAAGTGCAAACTGTTGGCAGTATAGGTACATCTGTTGGAAGAGTGTATACCGTGGCACATTCACAGCATGTCGGTAGACTAAATGTTCGAGCTCTCACGCGTTTGGCTGCGCGAGTTTCACCTCTGCTTTCACTCCTTCCATCAGAACAGCAAACTCCTTCCCAAGTAAACAGCGGCCCGATCTGGTATGTCACCTTTTCTGCCGCTGCCGCCCTCATCGCTTCTGATTTGTGTGCAGCGCTACAAAGAGCGATACAAAAGGCGTTGCATGCAGCTGCATGGCCCAATGTTTGTTTGTAAAGTCGCCTGCTGTTCCCAATGCCCACGAATTAAGGCCGATTTATAATCATCCGCATCCGTCACCCGAAATTGCTCGATTTAGTTATACTTTAACCAACTTTAAGTGGCTGTACTGTGGGACAGCCAGGTATGTAGGCATATCGGTGTTGTAAGTATTCGACTCTAGAACGACTTTTTCTTACTGACCCCATCGACAGTATGTATTTTTTTGCGCCACAGTACGTCACAGTATTTGTACGCGGAACTCTACACTGTTTACGGTGTATACCGTAATCCTGCGGCTGTGTTTGAGTCGTACTGTAGCGGTTACATTGTGGAAACCGAGTCTCACGCTGACAGTGCGTCAGAGCAGTGCCACTATTCATGCCAATTCCCCCCCCCACCCCCTCACACGGCGGCCCTTATCTTCACGTCACCGTCCTTTGCGCTAGCGCGCTCGCTCAAAGACTTGCGAGCGCCGCCACCCGCCCCATTTGCGCTTGTAGACTTGTCAGAAGCGACACGAGAGGGTAAACCTCGCCGCTTGGCGAGCCATAGTCAAGCTACAAAAGGACAGTCTACAGAAAGTCTTTAAGAATGACAGGCTTCTTTGGAGCAAGCGAATTCACGAACAACGTCTCGACCAGTGAGATCGGTGAGAGGATCAGAGTCAAAAGCTTTCTTTCCAGCTTTATGCATGGCAGCGTATGGCCTAGTGGCAGAGAATCGGCCTTATGCATGGCAGCGCAAGGTCGTGGGTTCGATTCTTAAGGGATCTATCTACTAGTAGAACAAGGACTTTCCTCTCAATGGATTTTCTCGTGCCATCGCTGCCCTAGATGACAGATGGCGTTCTTCCGAAGGTCTTTCGCTAATTATGCTGCTCTAGACGGGAAGGCGTCATGGGGATGGGTATGCTATATGGGCCTCCTACAGCGTTGCCCCAAATCCGACAACAACAGCGTCCAGCTTTATTCACTCAAATCTCTCTCGATTTCCAGTCAGCGTCTCCGCGACGGTGCTGCTTCTGCTGGTGCTCATTGTCGTCTACTGGCTGGTGCGCTACTACAGCCGACAGGGAGCCTCGCTGCCCTCCTTGGGGGCTGAGGCCGAGGCAGCCTTTACGACCGACGCCTCTGGGAAGCTGTGGCCGGACAGTCCGCCCGCCTACGAGCCGCCGCCCTTCTATGACGAGTTCTTCGGCGCCGGTCCACCGGCACTACTGCACGCCGACACATACAGAGCTGGAGGAGTGGGCGTTCACAGGCAGGCGTCCCAGTCGACGGACCAACACTCCATCGCCGTCTACTGTGGTCCAGCTGCTGCAGCGGCCGACTCAAGAGAGCGGGATTCCGTTTCTCTGGACGGTAGCTCGCAACCACGGGCGTTTGAACATCTGTTTGTCAGCCCTGATAAAAGATGGAGTCCGGCGAGCGAGCAATGGCTGCATGCTGTCAGCAGTGGACTGTGAGATGTAAAGGCCGATGCAACAATTTTAGTGCACTGCTCCGCATCTCTGTGTAGGTTGGTGCTGTGAAGTCATGAGTCCGCAACTCAAGCATAACTATACAAGCTATGTATGTAGAAGTGCCAAGCCTTCTTTCGCAACGTGTACTGTGTATGGGTATGTGTACGTTGTTGTTTTTGATTGTCATATGGTGCGCCTATAGTTTTATTTCGGTGTGATCCAATGCACTAGCAGAATGTTCGCAGATTATGATCAATGTGATCAATCACATTTATACTTCTATGAGATTCGCTGTGATTCGTGCGGCGTTACAAATGCGCTTTCGGTAACAGGTGCAGAGTGTTTGATGATGGAATTTAACAAATTCCGTGCACAGCTACATACATTAACTGTTTGCGCTGTATACTGTTTGCGCTGCATCAAATGGCCCCGCAGTCAGTGTAGAATAGGCGTAAAGACGAACTTGCGAAACTGCAGTGACGTGCGTTCACGTGTCCGTCCATATCTTTATCTTGTCTGCTCTGCACATTGTAGGTACGTATGCACATGTATTGTACACACACGTATACATGTGCGAGCGTCAACGTTTGCCAACTCTCTCTACATGCAAATGTGAGCGCGTGCAAACAAACCCGACGAGTGAAGATTCCGCTACATTAGCGCAATGCACTACGATTCTCAGTGCCAACGAGCAATAATTTGAGCAACTCTCACGAGCCAAATCTTGTCACCAGCTGTGTATACCTAGGTACAGTCAAAGGAATGCTGCGAGTGAGGAGTAAAAGAGCAGCTCACAAACCACACACGATGCATCAAGACATCAGAACGTGCATGTTCACGCGTTTGCCATACGGTCCAGTTTCCGCTCTCAATTCGTCAGCACAACCGCACACTCTTCTTCACGTGGCGTATAGTAATCTTTTCACACTGCAGTTGTTGTTGACACAGTAGGTACTTGTTTCGAAATGGACACTGAACACTCGGATAATGTCACAGGCGTACAACTACTCTGCCACCTATGTATATATTATGACACACTGAAGTTGTTGTTGACACATCTTTTGAAATGTAGGAAATGAAACACCCTAATTAGTCTCACCAGCCCTTTTACAATTAGCCCCGTCCTTGATGCAGCTTTGGTTCATTATTAATCCTCAACCCCTCTAGAAATCAACAACCCCCCCCCCCCCCGAACTACCTCTTTAGTGTGCCTTATTATATGCCAGTAATATAAAATTCGAAATTCGGTAGTAAATTCGAAAGTAATCTGTACAACCCCATCTACGAAAGCCACGTGCGAGCCATCTTTAGGCATACGAAAGCCCTAGTGCTTTGCAAAGTACATAGGTTTATGTACAATCAGCACAACTCCATCGTATTCAAAGCTCGCAACGCTGGGAACAGAGCGGGAATTTGCAACCCCACGTCGTCGCAGTGATCATTGAACAATCAATGAAGACACGGTGCACAATAGAATCTAATCACATGGATCACAATCTGAGGAAGAAGTATATGGTAGATTGAGCCGTGCGCACATGTATGACAAGCTACAACAACACCGAAGTCATGCAGATGCAGCATGGCTGAGCACTGTGCATTTGACTCGAGTCAAAGTCAAACTCGAGCCAACCTTCTCTCTAGATTCGCAATGTACAACTTGCCGTATTGTACCTGGTTATGCACTTCTGTATGCTAGATCACAGTTAACACGCAGACGTGCTGCAGCGTCCTTTACACCTCAAAGTGTTCTTCTACTGATGTCTGGCACTGATTGCTGGCACCTCGTCTTCTGTCGCGGTTTGCTTGCGTCGACATCGAAGGATTGTCCACGAGCCCGCAGTTGGCAGTTTCTATCCTGTTCATTTCTACCGCTGTAGTCGCTGGACCACAGTAGAGGGCGATGGAGTGCTGCGTCCCCGTGGGTGGGGCGAGGGTCGGCGTCTGGTGCCCGTGGACGCCCACTCCTCCAGTGCTGGAGCTGTCAGCATGCAGTAGTGACGGTGGAACGGTGTAGGAGACGCCGAAAAACTCGTCGTAAGAAGGCGGTGGCTCGTAGGCGGGCGGACTGTCCGTCCAGGGCTTCCCAGAGCTCTGGGTGGAAAAGGCTGGGGCGTGAGCCCGCGAGGAGGGCAGGGAGGACGGTCTCTGACGGCTGTAGTGACGAACCAGCCAGTAGGCGACGAGGAGTGCGAGCAGAAGCGACACCGTCAGCACGACGCTCGCTGTAAAAAAAGAGTTTACCTTATGTATGTATGTACAATGTAATTGCCGTAAATCCTCCAATAGCCCCCCCCCCCCGGGACTATTATTTCAACCTTGCCCTACCCGGGGGCCTTTTGGAGGGGGGGCACTATTGGAAGGGGGGATCTATTGGAGGATTAAACGCAATTTACAGTGTACCCATAGCTGTTATTGGGGGGGGGGGGGGTGTTTGAGGGCCCCGCAGAATTTTTCAACTCACCCCAAATCCACCCCAACCCTCCTCCCCCCACCCCAGAATTTTCCCAAGAGATTTTCACTCTCTAAGACGAGAAAAGTGAGTAAATGTTGGTGTATTTCAGTGCGTTTCAGTGTTATATGAGCATAAACCTAAATAACACGGTTTAGACCGTATTTACACCCATTTTTGACCAAAATGTACCAGTATAACTCAAAAAAATGGCCGGCTACCCCACCCCCCACTCTGCCAGACCCGGTTACAGGTATGAGTGCACCATGGACGACGTATTTCTTTAAATTTTTATTAACCCATAATTCTCTTACCGATCTCACTCGTCGAGAAGTCGTACTTGAAAGCGTTGTCTCCAAAAGCGCCGGTCATTATCTTGTCGTGGTTTTGTTTCTTTAGTAAATTTGCACTGTCGTTTATCAAAACTTTCCATTTTTTGCCTTCAACGAATGGGCGCTTGTCTATAGATGCGAATGGGCGCTCAAAGGCGCAGCATCGAACGCGCACTAGCGCGTGGACGAAAAATGACGTAAAGATAAGCGAGCGGTGAGTGGTTGCGCTGCGCACACTGACGTGTCGTCCGTTCGAGGAGGACGAGTGCCAACCGCTAGCTGCACTCTCAAACACTATAGCCCTGGAATGTTATGAGATGAGTGCAGGCAGCGCATAGTGTACATACATGTTTTCAAGTAGACGGCTGAGGCGGAATTGGGCATTACTTTGCGATTGCGCAATGGCTGTGCCACAGATTTTGTTTGTACGTACCCTAGTACGGGCAGACTCGCTCTCGCTACTGAAGAAGGAGTACTGGTCAAACATAGGTAGAAGTATAACTAAAATCAATCTACCGCGTGCGTGCGTGCGTGCTCATGTTCTGACTCAGGGGAGGGGGCACGTGTCCAGCCCCACTGTCAGCACTTGTTCCAATGTTTCTCGAGGTTCGTACTCAACCGTTCGTCTTGCCGCTTCACCACCCCCTCTGCTGTAAACATCCCATCCTATTATTCACGTGTTCAACTGCGCTGTCACCACATGTTCACCAGTTCTTCTCGTGCCTCCAGCCAATTGCCCCACTCACATTTTATCACCCTCCAACAGTCTTTCTAAAGCACCACACGCCTCCTGTCCACGTGTGTAGGTACTGCATTTACTTGCACTCCTCCCATAGTCTCAGCTGGGCTTCCACTCATGCCAAGCACGTGAATTGCGTGAAGTGGGCGTATAGGTACAGCTGTAAATCAGGGACGCACATGCTCCAATGCAGACATTGCCATGATGACTTTTACACTGACTCGCGTTTGTGAGAGCCAATCGATATGCATATGTAATGTGCGGCATGCGCACACGCTCCAGTGATTAGTAAACGAGTATACATATTACGTACATGTGTTATGTTTACGTTTACATATCACACTCTGTGCAGAACCAAGGACCGCCTAGTGCATTCCCGGTATGCTTGCGTGCGTGCGTGCGTGCTTGCGTGCGTGCTTGCGTGCGTGCGTGCGTGCTTGGCGTGCGTGCGTGCTTGGCGTGCGTGCGTGCGTGCTTGGCGTGCGTGCGTGCTTGGCGTGCGTGCGTGCTTGGCGTGCGTGCGTGCGTGCTTGGCGTGCGTGCGTGCTTGGCGTGCGTGTGTGCTTGGCGTGCGTGCGTGCGTGGCGTGCGTGCGTGCTTGGCGTGCGTGCGTGCGTGCTTGGCGTGCGTGCGTGCTTGGCGTGCGTGCGTGCTTGGCGTGCGTGCGTGCGTGCTTGGCGTGCGTGCGTGCTTGGCGTGCGTGCGTGCTTGGCGTGCGTGCGTGCGTGCTTGGCGTGCGTGCGTGCTTGGCGTGCGTGGGTGCTTGGCGTGCGTGCGTGCTTGGCGTGCGTGCTTGCTAGGCGTGCGGGCTTGCTTGCTTGGCGTGCGTCCGTGCTTGGCGTGCGTGCGTGCGTGGCGCGCGTGCGTGCGTGCCGGGCGGGCGTGCGTGCTTGGCGTGCGTGGGTGCTTGGCGTGCGTGCGTGCTTGGCGTGCGTGCGTGCTTGGCGTGCGTGCGTGCGTGCTTGGCGTGCGTGCGTGCTTGGCGTGCGTGTGTGCTTGGCGTGCGTGCGTGCTTGGCGTGCGTGCGTGCTTGGCGTGCGTGCGTGCTTGGCGTGCGTGCTTGCGTGCGTGCTTTCGTGCGTGCGTGCTTGGCGTGCGTGCGTGCTTGGCGTGCGTGCGTGCGTGCTTGGCGTGCGTGCTTGCGTGCGTGCGTGCTTGGCGTGCGTGCGTGCTTGGCGTGCGTGCGTGCTTGGCGTGCGTGCGTGCGTGCTTGGCGTGCGTGAGTGCGTGCGTGCGTACTTGGCGTGCGTACTTGGCGTGCGTGCGTGCTTGGCGTGCTTGGCGTGCGTGCGTGCGTGCGTGTCCTCGCCCACTGCGTCCTTCATTGAGTAGTGCACGGATTCGGACCGCTGACGTGCTACCAAGACCTTCGTTTCGACCCGCTCAAAGTTGGCGACACGCTCAAGGAGGTGCTCTGCCAGAATTCCACGCTTCACCTCTGCTACAGGGCCGAGTGCCGGGACACCGACCGTAAGTGTCGCAGCCGAAGGCAGTTCCACGGTCCTTTGCACCCGCGTCTTCAATTCTTCGGAAATTCTTTGCCCGCGATTTCTCGCTTTCGATTTTCTGCAGCAGATGACGACATCCGATGAAATACCAGAAAAGGACCACGTGCTTCACCAGCCGTCACATTCAGGCTTCCTGTCAACGAAGGAGACGTCATATGCGTTGTCGATGGATCTCGTAGGGGGGGTGGTGGTGGGGGGGGGGGGTGTGACGGCGGCGGTAGAGACGTTTAAGGCACAGCGCTGCTAGTCATACCTGTAACCGGGTCTGGAAGAGTGGGGGGGGGGGAGTAAATGGCCAAAATCTGGGGGGGTGTGGAGCAAAAAGGGGGGGGCAAGATGGCCATTCTTTGAGTTCTACTTGTACTTATTGGTTAAAAATGGGTATAAATAGAGTCTAAACAGTGTTATTTAGCTGTTTTATGGTCATATAACACTGAAAAGCACTGAAATACACCAACATTTACTCACTTTTATCGTTTTTGACTGAGTGGAAATCCCTTGGGAAAATTCTGGGGGGGGTTGGGGGGGAGTTGGGTGGGTGTTGGAAAAATAGTGCGGGGCCCCCAACCCCCCCCCCAGTTACAGGTATGCTGCTAGTGAGCACAGAGACCGAGCAGCCGCACGACCATGTGTCGTGCTCCGTCATATTGTCCAACTGTTGTACAGTCAGTCCAGCGCAGTGCCGATGTACCCACCTGCTACAGTCCCAGCACTTGATGGAGTAGTGTCGCCACGTGCATGCTTTTCCACATTTTCCACCGGGCCAGCGTACAGGTCCTGGGTTTGTCTCGACATCGTCGGCTCGCAGTAGGAGGAGACGGCGCCACCGGGTCGCGAGCACTCGCCCAGGGCGCCCCAGCAAAAACCCGAATGTGCTGGAGTACATCCGACGTGCTCCCTTGGCTCGCGGAATTTGGCGCTCACAGGGTGGCACCGGGTCGCCCCGTGAAGGCTTCCGCATTGACCGGCCAATCACATGGTCATCACACGGCCATCACACGGTCGCGTCGTAGGTTGCAGATGGCTTACCCAAAGACGCTGCACCTATGGATCCGCGCGCCAGATCAGTGACGCACGTACAGGGTGTGTGTGTGCGTGGTCGTGTCAGATGCACATTTAATGGAACGCAGCAGAACGGAATCCGCCAATGTAAAGCCGACAATGTAAAGCCGAATCACGACAAAGATTACCCACACTTCAAAACTCCCACCTGACTGCCACCAGTTACGCGTTGCATCGCTAGCAGTACAAATGCATTCGCTGGAAGCAAGAGGCAAGGGAAGTGGCAACGGTTAAAGATCGGAAGGCGTACCTTCTTTCTCGCATGATTAGGCGCATACACCAGCTAATGTGTAAATGTCGCTCGTCGTTTTTTAGTGTCGAGCTCTCAAGTTCGACAGGTGTGATACAAGCGCGAAAATTGTCACACAGACTCCCCCCCCCCCCCAACATACCATGTAACGCATGTGTAACGCAACGCAACGAAAATTTAACCTGGTGGCCCTTTTGTCCACTTTGTGTGGCCCTTTTGACGCTGTGGCCCTCTTGACCTTGCGGCCCTTCTTTCGATATACCGTAGTCACTAGCGGATCTAAGGGGAGGGCCTGCCCCCCCCCCCCCCACCTGTCGTGGTCTACAAAAAGCTTGCACGGAGGCTGGGGCGGGACGCAAATGGACGCCAGGGCGCCGCTCGCTATCGCAGACCGGTCGAGATGGAGGTTGCGCTGGCCGCCGACGCCGCTTGAGGGGGAGAAGCGACGCTTCACTGCTGGAGACCGGGGCCGCGGGTGACCGGCGTCTGTTGGTGTGCGGAAGAGAATTGGTTGATCGCATACGCAAACGGCTAATATACGTTGCGTGCAGTCATCATGGCGTCCGAGACGATGACGACAGCGCGTCCACTTTCCGCTCGGCTGCTCGTCGACACGGTCTTCGCCGACCTGGACTGGCGCTCGCTG
>JASAMY010002938.1:0-26444 GCA_030248085.1 Paralinhomoeus sp. GSCO2_6 | reverse complement strand
CTGTACAATGAACAATGTTTTCAAAATACTGCGCAACCACATGAAAAGTTGTCATTCCAAAACCCACCCCAAATGCAGCGGAAAATAAGCACCTCGTCGCTAGTGGGCATGGTCTCGGGTAGCCACGTATTCGTCGCCATGTAGAATCATGATGACGACGGGCTTTGCCAACAGCAACCAAAGCGCCATCTTGATGGAACCTATATTAAGGAAAAATTTGCAGGTCGCTGCAAAAAAAGGAGAATATGTGACGCTCCTTTAGGCCCAGTTTGAAAAAACGCGGTATTAAAAGTAGCCACTTCATCAGATGATCAACTTCAGTTTGGACAAAAAATTCCGTGTATAATCGAACCAAGCGCAGCAACACGTCACATACACTGTATTCGGCGTTTGTTGTGCTCGCTTGGATCACTGGAAAGGCAGTCCAGGCTGCATGAGGACCGAGGCCCTTCATTCCTTGGACTCAGAGACGAGAGCGGGCCTTGTCCTTGACTGGACGTCTACAGATGGCAGTTCCGTCCGTCCATAGGCACAGGCTAACAGAAGCGGAACAAAGATGAACGAGAATCGAAGATTGAATGTAGGGTATACAATGTACTTGGTACTCAAGATCGTGAATTGGTGGTGCATATCACCTACTGTAAAGGCAAGCCACATATTAAAAATTTAAGATGGGCAGGGTAGCGAAATTATTTATGCAGAATCGTTGGCTGTGTGCCCTGTCCATCCATACGATGCCTAATGAATGATGCGCATCGTCAGAGAGATGAAAGAGTTTGTGAGGGTGGATTGATAGTGGTAGTGTTGTGGCTGTGTGCGATGGCTCGCACAACAAACGCCGAATATGTGACGTGTTGCTGCGCTTGGTTCGATTATACACGGTTTGTCCAAACTGAAGTTGATCATCTGATGAAGTGGCTACTTTTAATACCGCGTTTTTTCAAACTGGGCCTAAAGGAGCGTCACATATTCTCCTTTTTTTGCAGCCATCTGCAAAATTTTCCTTAATACAGTGTTCTTTCGTAAAAGAAAGATTAATCAAAAACTCACGCACGCACACACATACAAACCCACAGCAGCAGACCAGAACGGACGCATGCTCAGTGTTGCACCATAAAGCTTATGAAAGCGCGTACCACTGTACACATTGTGCGTTCGTGTGTGCGTGCGTGCGTGCGTGCGTGCGTGCGTGCGTGCGTGCGTGCGTGCGTGCGTGCGTGCGTGCGTGCGTGCGTGCGTGCGTGCGTGCGTGCGTGCGTACGTGCTTGCGTGCGTGCGTGCGTGCGGGTGTGCAGATGTGTCATTTTCATGTATCAGGGGCTGTAGCGAGCATTCGTCCATAAATATTTTTCCCAGCTCAAAAAATTACCAAAATTCTGGTAAAAGAACCTAGAAAAGAGACAAAAAATGTGGAATATACTGGAGACACTGCAGTGAAGCAACGCTGATGGGTTTCCCAAGGGGACACGTGCAAAGGCACAGGCAGGCGTTACTGGGATTCGAACCAGCGACCTCTTGATTTAGGGAACATGGTAAAAAGAAGAATGTGCCCAGTAAACCATAGCTGGCATGTAGCAAGGGTCCCTCCGGCGATTTCATTTTTTGATGTGGAGCATACATGCCTGGGAGGTTTCCGTCCAATTGATGCAGGCGCGAGTGGGCGACGAACCAAGAAGCTTGTTATGTAAAGTGGGTCCTGCCATCTCCAAAAACTTCTCGGTAATGCACACGCGTATGGAAGCGTGTTATGACTTAATCGATTCCCCTTTGAATGCGCTTCTTTTGAGCTATCACGCGCCAGAATTCGTTCAGGAAATGAAAAATAATGCACGATCATAGTTCCAAATTTTGCCCAAAATGGGGGTGCGCCAAGAGGTCGAGCTGCGAAACATGGAAATCGGAGCGCTCCCATTCTCGAAAGTGACCTATTCCAGGTCCAGACGAGTAACTTTCATCATTACAGCACAGTTGTGCGACGAACGGTTGAAGCGTCTATAGCTAACAAACTTTTGGGACAAAACACTCAAAAAATGGCCTTTCGAAGAGGGCCGACCGAGACATGGGCATCGGAGCGCTCCCATTTGTCGAAACGGACCTATTCCAGGTCCGGACGATTAACTTTTGTCATTACAGCACAGCTCTGCCACGAACGGTTGAAGCGCCTATAGATAACAAAGTTTTTTTGCGCGAAATTTCCGAAATTTTGGATGCCAATATCTCAATATCTAGTGAGAATTTCAAATGTCATGCAAGCGTTCCAGACTCGCCTCGTAAAACTGTTCACGGAAATCAAAAAACATTTGGGTGTTTACTGTAAATCATGAAATTTTGGGACGCAATTTAATTTGGGATAATTGGGACAGGACCTCAGTGTCCCAAATTTAATTGGTCCCAATTAAGACGTGTTGCAGCGAAGTAACCTATTCCAAGTCCCACTGGAGGATTGGGGGGGGGGGGATCCCCTCCCGTCGGAATCGGGGGAAAAGGGGAAGGATAGGCGGTGGGAGAAGGAAGGGGTGGGGAGGGGGATTTGGGGGGGGGGGGCCCTGTGCCTTTTGTCATTGCAGCACAGCTGGTGTCACAAACAGTTAAAGCGCCTGTAGGTGCCTAAACTCTTTTGGTCGGATATGGCCGAAATTTAGAAAAAAGTACAACCACTGCCAGAAATGGCCCACTATCGTCACAGGGGCCCCCCCTCTGCAAAATTCTTCCCCCTCCGAAATATTCGATGCAAGCGCCCCAGACATTCTTTGTAAAGCTGTTCACGAAAATCAAAAAAACATTTGGGGGTTTACTCGGCTTTTTTCGACTTTTACTCTTGTCGGGTTTTGGCCAAAATAAAACGATTGTTTCGAAAAATGACCAAATCGGCCATAACTATAGATCCGAAGCACCTAGATAAATTTACCTTGGGGCACAAAATTGCCATCATATACTACGTGCTCACGCCAAGTTTCGTCCCAATCAACAGTAGCGTTCCAGAGCGGCGACCCTAAAAGTGTGTGCAGAACATGAAGAAAAAAACACCACTTTTTTGGAACATTTTTGTACAATTCGTCTTAACGCGTTCGAGTAGCAAAACGCGGGACGGCTCATTCGATTCCGGTCTAGAAGGCGGTTCTTTTGAGCTATCATTCGCCACAATCCGTTCAGGCAATCAAGAGTTATAAGCGACTGAAAATTCAACAAACCGCATTGCGGAAGTGCTCACATATTAGGGTTGTACGCTGCCGCGTACACCCTGATACGATGCAGTTTTTTTTTGTTTCCTGTAGTCAGTTTGCTTACAATATGAAAGATTGGTCGCTCACTGCCATGGAAGCAGAGGATCGCCGTCAGCAGCAGGAGCGCCGTCAGACGGACCAGCGTTGACATGACGCGTCGGCCCAGGCTGTGGAAAGAAGAGCGCTAGAGAAAACGCCTTGTGGGCGAATACCGCTTCGACTAACAAGTAGAGCAGGAACGTGGCCAGGATGGGGCCTGGCAGCTCGCAGAGTCCGGAAAGCACGAAGCCCAGGTGCCGCTGACTGCTCAGCTCGGCGCTGGCCAGCGACATCGCGTAGTAGACGAAGTTGTCGACAAAACTGGAAAAAGGGGGGGGGGGTATGCCGAGGAGCAACTGACCAACTGCTCGTGCGTAGTGTCCCAGGCCGACTTACACGACGACGCTCCACAAGAGCATGTAGGAGAAGGTGAGACGGTGCGTGAAGGCGCCCACGAAGCTCAGATTCGACACTTCCCTGTCCGTTCGTCGCGCTGGTCGCGCGGTCGGCTCCGGTTTCTCCTCGAACACCAGTGTCTCTTCTTGTGCAGTCGACTTTTTTCGATTCATGCGCTTCATGAGCCGCCGGGCCTCTTGAGGCCGGTTATGCGTGATCAACCAGTGCAAACTCTCGGGTACGAGCCTAGAAAGTGAGGCTGCTATTCAACAGGCGTACAATGTCGCCTGCTGGAACCACCAGTAGGCTCCAAGGTAGGCTGTAATGGGCAGGACACAGGCCCACAGCATCTGACGCCAGTTGGGAAAGAAGAAGGCAGCAAGTCCGGCCGTGCAGTAGCCGGCCGAGCAGCTGACCTGCCCTACCATGGACAGCGCGTGCCTATGGCGCTTGGAAAACGTCTCGCAAGCCAGCACCCAGCCCACTCCTTGGATCGCCTGTCACGAGCGAGGGTGACCAGCGCTGAGAGTGAGCGCCACTCGCGCTGGCGGCACTCACGGCGCACGCGGCTCCAGTGACTCCCCTGAGGATGACGAAGACGGTGTGGCTGGGAGAGAGCGGCGTGAGTGCCGCGCTGGCGATGAGCAGCCACGTGGCACCCACGAACGTCTTTTGTCGGCCGAACTCGTCCGACAGAGACGTCGCCAACACCATGCCAATTACGCTGCCTGAAGTGAGACGCGAATGCCGTTACAAACCCGCGCTCGCTTGCAATCGCGGTCGAAACCGAGCGAGAAAAGCCGACGATCGCAAGCTTGGACGCTTGTCTCATGTCGCAGACTAGCTCGAACTGAAATCGATCGATCGCTGCTGATGAGCGCCTCGCAATAGCGCCTGGAGCTAGCGAACCTCTGACACGGCAGTGTCGCCGAAGCCTGTGGTGTTGAACTCGAAAAACGTGTCGTTCCAACCGCATTTCACTTCAGTACCGCCTGTCAACGAGACGACGCAATTGTCAGTAAATTTCGAACCGTTCATTGAAAGAGAGTCTTGATCCTGCGAATAGGGAACGGCTCGCGCCTGGGGCAACAACAGCGCATGAGCTGTGCCACCTGTGAGTGTGATCCGCTGGAGCAGCGGAAGTGTGGCGTGGCTGCGAAGAATGCGCCAGTCATGTACTGGTTGACGCAGACGAACCAGGACAGACAGAGCACGTAGGCGACCGTCAGCGCCTGGAAGCTCGTCAGCCGACCCAGCGACTCGAGAAAGACGTCTGCGTCCAGCGGAGTCGTCTCCTCCTTCTCCACATCCTCCTTTTCCACCTCGGTAAAACTCTCGCTGGGGCTGTCATCGGCCATGCTTTTCTGCGTCCACGCGTGACAACTCCACAGCTGCACTCTAGAGAGAGAGAGAGGGATTAAAAGAGGTTGTCGACTTCTGTGGGCAGTGTCATGCCAAAGCGGCCGCGTAAGGTGTGCGGTACTTGGAAGAGCTGTAGTGCTACTAACTAGAGAGGGATCACAGCAACAACGAGCCCAGAGACCGAGACCTAAAGGCGGATCCTGCGGCCTGATCTATGTCTGTATACAGCTGCTGAAAGCCGCCGCCCGCACAACATCTCTTCTCCTTAGCAGGCTTAGAGACGCAACCGTTGCACGGCCACCGCGCTATAGCATATCCGTCCCATTGATTTTTAGGTTGCACTTGCACCCGAGAACGCGACAAACGAACGCGACACACACACACACACACACACACACACACACACACACACACACACACACACACACACACACACACACACACACACACACACAGACACACACACACACAAACACACACAAACACAAACCCAAGCACACAGACCCACACACACACACACACACACACACATAGTAACATACACGCCACAACACGCCACCCCCCAACACAAGACAAACGCCCCAAAGGGACAGAACCACCAGAAAGGCCCCCAGCCACCCCATTCCCAGATACAAAATAAAAAGGAAAAAGGCAACTAAAGATAGAAACCGTCAAGGACAGGGTGGTGTTGTGGTTGACAATCGAGGTACCAAAACCAGCTCCATTGCGCTGCGCCTGAAAGGCGGGAGGACTATACCGTACCTCTCCTACCTCCTGTGATGAACGCCCACCCCTGCATGCCCTTCCCAACCGCTGGTGAGCGAGAGAACCCTCAAAAGCTTGGATACCGTACCCTCGACCGCGGGAAAATTTTTCCCGCAAAAACGGCCTCACCAAGATACCGTACATTTCATTTCCCGCGGGGGGGGGTGTTACTACTTTGAAGAAATCTCAATTAATATCCTAAGAGTGGTATGTGCCGGCCGACTGTGAGGGAGTGTCAATCGCACCCTAGTTGACGGAATCTCTAAAGTTTAGTTCCAAAGATGACACGATCGGGCTCCTTTTCGGAAAATTCGTAATACGATCCTGAAAAGGGTTTGAAATTTTGAAAAGCTTATGCAAATCCGAATCGATTACCGTCGTAAAGTGGAATATTGTCGTTTCCGCAGCAGCGGTACACGTTGAACATGACGCAGCAGGCTTTGTAGCCCGTGTTGCAGCTGAGCAGGAACTGCTTGCTCGCGTCTATGCCCGCCTCTTTCAGCATCTCCTGTATGACTTCCTTCGACTTGAACAGTTTCGTTTCTGGGTCGATTAGGTCGTAGTAAGGGAAGCTGATTGCGTCAGAAATCCGACCAGGAGTCCCTGAACGCAAAACTTTCAGTTACGGATTCCATCAGGGAAAATGAATGATAAATGGTTAGCTACAACTTGTGCGATTGTACATACGGTCGTTGAATGGTGTGCGCTCTCCATTGAAAAACGGCTTGATGCGCCCGTCGATGTGCTGTTTCTTGTCATCATGATCGTCTTTTAGTTTCATGTTCTGCACGATCTCCGTGATATCCGTCACCAGTCCTGGGTTGTACGTGGACACGTAAGGTTTCTTGTCCATCACCTGAAGCATCAATCCCGACATTAGCTTCTACATGCTTGCTTGCGCTAATTCTCGTCGCGTTTTCTACCTTCGAGCCTTCAGTTGGGCGTTCCTCCTCCGCCCACTTGTAGAGGCCGCCGTCGAGGACGCTGATCTTGGCGAGACTGTGTCCGAACGCGCGGAACATGAACCAGACGCGACATGCGCTCTCCGCGCACGGCACGTCCGGGTTCGCGTCGTACAGCACCACGTGGTCCTCGTTCGCGATGCCCAACTTCGTGCAGTACCTGATAAGCATCGGCTGTAGCATCATCCCGGTGGGTGGCGATGTTCAAGCGGCCTACTCGCTGAAGAATTCGGCCGACGGCAGCATGTTCTTGTAGGGCGAGCTGTTGTCGCGACAGACGAGCCCGCTGAACAGAGTCGCGCCTGGAATGCGCTGCACCTTGAAGTCGTCGGCATCCGGCTTCCAGGAGCAGTGCAGCTGTACAGTGTTGCTTTTGTTTCTCTACTCGGGGTATTAGCTATATGCTCATGCAAGAGCGCACCAGCACAATGGGGCTGAACTTGTTCTTGAGCTGCTCGGCGAGCCACTGGGTGCTGCAGAGCGGCACTTGGTCTTGGGCGGACATTTTGCTGCACTCAGTCGCGGAATGGGAGCTGTCGTTTCGCCGCGCGCGTTCGCCGCCCCTCCAACAGCGTTCGTTGGTTGTATGGCGGCGAGTGCGATGGCCAGCCCACACGCGACCGCTGTAGATAAGGCGGCGCAGGAGTAGGACGTGCCAGCAGTCGGCTGGCGAGCAGCAGTCGGAAGTCAACAGACGCAGCCTGGCCTCTACGACTTCACTCTAGGGAATACGTTTTGCGGGGCAGGTACCGCACAGGCTTTTATAGATTGTACAGTGAAATCATTGTAAGGAAAACAACATGGGACTAGAGGAGAAGAATTTTTCTATTGTGAGAGTTCGACAATATGTTCACTTGATTTGTACCCTTTTTGGCAGTGTAGTGTAGCTTATACGTAGTCGGTCTGAAACTTGGACTACGCACTACGATGTACATTGTACATGTGCATACGTATACGTACATGTACTGTACCTTTGTGCCTCGTATACTGTGTCTCTAAGAACCAATTATGTAAGTAACTGAACTACATATGTATAACTGTAACTAAGCAGGACAGTCAACAAACAATAAATTAATGAATGAATGAATGAATGAATACCTAAGTGGATACACATACCTATGTACATATAGGCATACAGTAGAGAGTGAAACAGCTATTTCTGCATGTCGAACAGTCATGCACTATGGAGGACAACACTGGAAGTCAGAAAGAACAAATTGTGTTGCACTGTGTAGAAGATTCGCTTCTTTGAATGCACTGAAACGGACTAGCTTGTTTTGACGTGTGTCAACTCTCAAAGCGGCGAGTACATAATAAATGCCTATAAAATATCGGTAATGTTTTGCATTTTGTAGTGACTGCGACATGAAATTTTTGTCGCTCGTAGTGAAACGTTGGAGTCCGAGGCAGATGAAGAGTGCGATCATCCACAAACAGCTTCGCTGCGTACATAGCTCTCTCTAGGCGAGATACGTTCCATTGAAGTACGATTCTCTACTTTAGTTGCCTTTAATTACTTACTTTAATTACTTGTATCGACCATCGTGAGTAAAAAAAAACTGGGGCAACAAACTGGCTCAACCAATGTGAAAACAGTGAAAAAGCACCTGCTACTCTAGCGAATCAGTAAGCTAATCCGACTGCAGTCCCCTTTTCAGGAGGCCAACAATCAAGCGATTGAATTACACCTACATGTAGCTTTGAAGAACGGGCGTCTAGAAGCGTCTAGAACACTATGTGTGCAGTGTATGTATACTATGTGTGTGTGTGTGTGTGTGTGTGTGTGTGTGTGTGTGTGTGTGTGTGTGTGTGTGTGTGTGTGTGTGTGTGTGTGTGTGTGTGTGTGTGTGTGTGTGTGTGTGTGTGTGTGTGTGTGTGTGTGTGTGTGTGTGTGTGTGTGTGTGTGTGTGTGTGTCGCGTTCGTTTGTCGCGTTCTCGGGTGCAAGTGCAACCTAAAAATCAATGGGACGGATATGCTATAGCGCGGTGGCCGTGCAACGGTTGCGTCTCTAAGCCTGCTAAGGAGAAGAGATGTTGTGCGGGCGGCGGCTTTCAGCAGCTGTATACAGACATAAATAGGCCGCAGGATCCCGCCTTTAGGTCTCGGTCTCTGGGCTCGTTGTTGCTGTGATCCCTCTCTAGTTAGTAGCACTACAGCTCTTCCAAGTACCGCACACCTTACGCGGCCGCTTTGGCATGACACTGCCCACAGAAGTCGACAACCTCTTTTAATCCCTCTCTCTCTCTCTAGAGTGCAGCTGTGGAGTTGTCACGCGTGGACGCAGAAAAGCATGGCCGATGACAGCCCCAGCGAGAGTTTTACCGAGGTGGAAAAGGAGGATGTGGAGAAGGAGGAGACGACTCCGCTGGACGCAGACGTCTTTCTCGAGTCGCTGGGTCGGCTGACGAGCTTCCAGGCGCTGACGGTCGCCTACGTGCTCTGTCTGTCCTGGTTCGTCTGCGTCAACCAGTACATGACTGGCGCATTCTTCGCAGCCACGCCACACTTCCGCTGCTCCAGCGGATCACACTCACAGGTGGCACAGCTCATGCGCTGTTGTTGCCCCAGGCGCGAGCCGTTCCCTATTCGCAGGATCAAGACTCTCTTTCAATGAACGGTTCGAAATTTACTGACAATTGCGTCGTCTCGTTGACAGGCGGTACTGAAGTGAAATGCGGTTGGAACGACACGTTTTTCGAGTTCAACACCACAGGCTTCGGCGACACTGCCGTGTCAGAGGTTCGCTAGCTCCATGCGCTATTGCGAGGCGCTCATCAGCAGCGATCGATCGATTTCAGTTCGAGCTAGTCTGCGACATGAGACAAGCGTCCAAGCTTGCGATCGTCGGCTTCTCGCTCGGTTGTCGACCGCGATTGCAAAGCGCGGGTTTGTAACGGCATTCGGTCTCACTTCAGGCAGCGTAATTGGCATGGTGTTGGCGACGTCTCTGTCGGACGAGTTCGGCCGACAAAAGACGTTCGTGGGTGCCACGTGGCTGCTCATCGCCAGCGCGGCACTCACGCCGCTCTCTCCCAGCCACTCCGTCTTCGTCATCCTCAGGGGAGTCACTGGAGCCGCGTGCGCCGTGAGTGCCGCCAGCGCGAGTGGCGCTCACTCTCAGCGCTGGTCACCCTCGCTCGTGACAGGCGATCCAAGGAGTGGGCTGGGTGCTGGCTTGCGAGACGTTTTCCAAGCGCCATAGGCACGCGCTGTCCATGGTAGGGCAGGTCAGCTGCTCGGCCGGCTACTGCACGGCCGGACTTGCTGCCTTCTTCTTTCCCAACTGGCGTCAGATGCTGTGGGCCTGTGTCCTGCCCATTACAGCCTACCTTGGAGCCTACTGGTGGTTCCAGCAGGCGACATTGTACGCCTGTTGAATAGCAGCCTCACTTTCTAGGCTCGTACCCGAGAGTTTGCACTGGTTGATCACGCATAACCGGCCTCAAGAGGCCCGGCGGCTCATGAAGCGCATGAATCGAAAAAAGTCGACTGCACAAGAAGAGACACTGGTGTTCGAGGAGAAACCGGAGCCGACCGCGCGACCAGCGCGACGAACGGACAGGGAAGTGTCGAATCTGAGCTTCGTGGGCGCCTTCACGCACCGTCTCACCTTCTCCTACATGCTCTTGTGGAGCGTCGTCGTGTAAGTCGGCCTGGGACACTACGCACGAGCAGTTGGTCAGTTGCTCCTCGGCATACCCCCCCCTTTTTCCAGTTTTGTCGACAACTTCGTCTACTACGCGATGTCGCTGGCCAGCGCCGAGCTGAGCAGTCAGCGGCACCTGGGCTTCGTGCTTTCCGGACTCTGCGAGCTGCCAGGCCCCATCCTGGCCACGTTCCTGCTCTACTTGTTAGTCGAAGCGGTATTCGCCCACAAGGCGTTTTCTCTAGCGCTCTTCTTTCCACAGCCTGGGCCGACGCGTCATGTCAACGCTGGTCCGTCTGACGGCGCTCCTGCTGCTGACGGCGATCCTCTGCTTCCATGGCAGTGAGCGACCAATCTTTCATATTGTAAGCAAACTGACTACAGGAAACAAAAAAAAACTGCATCGTATCAGGGTGTACGCGGCAGCGTACAACCCTAATATGTGAGCACTTCCGCAATGCGGTTTGTTGAATTTTCAGTCGCTTATAACTCTTGATTGCCTGAACGGATTGTGGCGAATGATAGCTCAAAAGAACCGCCTTCTAGACGGGAATCGAATGAGCCGTCCCGCGTTTTGCTACTCGAACGCGTTAAGACGAATTGTACAAAAATGTTCCAAAAAAGTGGTGTTTTTTTCTTCATGTTCTGCACACACTTTTAGGGTCGCCGCTCTGGAACGCTACTGTTGATTGGGACGAAACTTGGCGTGAGCACGTAGTATATGATGGCAATTTTGTGCCCCAAGGTAAATTTATCTAGGTGCTTCGGATCTATAGTTATGGCCGATTTGGTCATTTTTCGAAACAATCGTTTTATTTTGGCCAAAACCCGACAAGAGTAAAAGTCGAAAAAAGCCGAGTAAACCCCCAAATGTTTTTTGATTTTCGTGAACAGCTTTACAAAGAATGTCTGGGACTCACTGGCGGATCCAGAAAAAAATTTCGGAGGGGGGAAGAATTTTGCAGAAGGGAGGACCCTGTTGAACTTTTTGGATGTTGGGCCATTTTGGCAGTGGTTTAGATACCTAATCGGTCCATTTCCGACGATTAACGCATATAAACGGCGCTGCAGGCGAAAATTTTGCTGTTTTCGACCACCTACAAGCAATTTTATGCTGAAAACTAGGCCCACTAGACGCGTTCCTTCTCCCACCGCCTATCCCTTTCCCCCTTTTCCCCCCTAGATTTCCGATTTCGGGAGGGGGAATTCCCCCTTTCCCCCACCCCTGGATCCGCCAGTGCTGGGACTTGGAATAGGTTACTTCGCTGCAACACGTCTTAATTGGGACCAATTAAATTTGGGACACTGAGGTCCTGTCCCAATTATCCCAAATTAAATTGCGTCCCAAAATTTCATGATTTACAGTAAACACCCAAATGTTTTTTGATTTCCGTGAACAGTTTTACGAGGCGAGTCTGGGACGCTTGCATGACATTAGAAATTCTCACTAGATATTGAGATATTGGCATCCAAAATTTCGGAAATTTCGCGCAAAAAAACTTTGTTAGCTATAGGCGCTTCAACCGTTCGTGGCAGAGCTGTGCTGTAATGACAAAAGTTAATCGTCCGGACCTGGAATAGGTCCGTTTCGACAAATGGGAGCGCTCCGATGCCCATGTCTCGGTCGGCCCTCTTCGAAAGGCCATTTTTTCAGTGTTTTGTCCCAAAAGTTTGTTAGCTATAGACGCTTCAACCGTTCGTCGCACAACTGTGCTGTAATGATGAAAGTTACTCGTCTGGACCTGGAATAGGTCACTTTCGAGAATGGGAGCGCTCCGATTTCCATGTTTCGCAGCTCGACCTCTTGGCGCACCCCCACTTTGGGCAAAATTTGGAACTATGATCGTGCATTATTTTTCATTTCCTGAACGAATTCTGGCGCGTGATAGCTCAAAAGAAGCGCATTCAAAGGGGGAATCGATCAAGTCATAACACGCTTCCATACGCTTGTGCATTACCGAGAAGTTTTTGGAGATGGCAGGACCCACTTTACATAACAAGCTTCTTGGTTCGTCGCCCGCTCGCGCCTGCATCAATTGGACGGAAACCTCGCAGGCATCTATGCTCCACATCAAAAAATGAAATCGCCGGAGGGACTCTTGCTACATGCCAGCTATGGTTTACTGGGCACATTCTTCTTTTTACCATGTTCCCTAAATCAAGAGGTCGCTGGTTCGAATCCCAGTAACGCCTGCCTGTGCCTTTGCACGTGTCCCCTTGGGAAACCCATCAGCGTTGCTTCACTGCAGTGTCTCCAGTCCATTCCACATTTTTTGTCTCTTTTCTAGGTTCTTTTACCAGAATTTTGGTAATTTTTTGAGCTGGGAAAAGTATTTATGGACGAATGCTCGCTACAGCCCCTGATACATGAAAATGACACATCTGCACACCCGCACGCACGCACGCGCGCGCACGCACGCACGCACGCACGCAAGCACGTACGCACGCACGCACGCACGCACGCACGCACGCACGCACGCACGCACGCACGCACGCACGCACGCACGCACGCACGCACGCACGCACGCACGCACGCACGCACGCACGCACACACGAACGCACAATGTGTACAGTGGTACGCGCTTTCATAAGCTTTATGGTGCAACACTGAGCATGCGTCCGTTCTGGTCTGCTGCTGTGGGTTTGTATGTGTGTGCGTGCGTGAGTTTTTTGATTAATCTTTCTTTTACGAAAAAACACTGTATTAAGGAAAATTTTGCAGGTGGCTGCAAAAAAAGGAGAATATGTGACGCTCCTTTAGGCCCAGTTTGAAAAAACGCGGAATTAAAAGTAGCCACTTCATCAGATGATCAACTTCAGTTTGGACAAACCGTGTATAATCGAACCAAGCGCAGCAACACGTCACATATTCGGCGTTTGTTGTGCGAGCCATCGCACACAGCCACAACACTACCACTATCAATCCACCCTCACAAACTCTTTCATCTCTCTGACGATGCGCATCATTCATTAGGCATCGTATGGATGGACAGGGCACACAGCCAACGATTCTGCATAAATAATTTCGCTACCCTGCCCATCTTAAATTTTTAATATGTGGCTTGCCTTTACAGTAGGTGATATGCACCATCAATTCACGATCTTGAGTACCAAGTGCATTGTATACCCTACATTCAATCTTCGATTCTCGTTCATCTTTGTTCCGCTTCTGTTAGCCTGTGCCTATGGACGGACGGAACTGCCATCTGTAGACGTCCAGTCAAGGACAAGGCCCGCTCTCGTCTCTGAGTCCAAGGAATGAAAGGCCTCGGTCCTCATGCAGCCTGGACTGCCTTTCCAGTGATCCAAGCGAGCACAACAAACGCCGAATATGTGACGTGTTGCTGCGCTTGGTTCGATTATACACGGTTTGTCCAAACTGAAGTTGATCATCTGATGAAGTGGCTACTTTTAATACCGCGTTTTTTTCAAACTGGGCCTAAAGGAGCGTCACATATTCTCCTTTTTTTGCAGCCACCTGCAAAATTTTCCTTAATATAGGTTCCATCAAGATGGCGCTTTGGTTGCTGTTGAAGCCCGTCGTCATCATGATCTACACGGCGACGAATACGTGGCTACCCGAGACCATGCCCACTACGACGAGGTGCATATTTTCCGCTGCATTTGGGGTGGGTTTTGGAATGACAACTTTTCATGTGGTTGCGCAGTATTTTGAAAACATTGTTCATTGTACAGTAGGTGAGTCATTTGGGTGATACATGGGTTCTGTCTATCTTATCGGCTGTTACGACGGCACATATTGTTTCGGTGGGTCCTACCAATGTAACCATACGATGCGGTCAATTTCCATTGCGTAGGCCCCCTCCCGCCAAAGCTGCAACGGGTGGAGTGGAGTAGGGATATCCGTCCCCCCGGACCCACCCCCCCCCCCCCGCCGGGATCTTTGTCTGGGGCAGCCAGTGAACTCACCTACAGAAACTTCACGTACGGTTTCGCGAACGCCTGCGGACACGCGGGCATCCTTCTCGCGCCTCAAGCGCTCATCTTCGTGAGTGGGCCGCGCTTTCATCGTGCACATGCATGCCCCTAACTATAGGTACACGTGCAAGATGGGTGCTGTTGTGTCAGGTGGAGGACTGGCCGGAGGCGTTCCCGCTGCTCTGCGCCTGCCTGTTGTCGGTGAGCGTCCTGGCGACCGTCTTCTTCCCAGAGACCAGGGGACACAGCCTGCCCGGCACCGTCGACGACGTCCGCCGCGGGCGCTGCCTCAAGCTCCTCTGCCCCAGTGGTCGCCACTCATGACCTCGAGAAGTCGACCTTATGATAGCACAATTCCCGCACAATTATTCCGGAGTTGTAAGCAGAACTCGCGCGTCGTCAGCTGCGACTGCGAGCACAACTCGACACGCGACTCGCACAGCAAGCCAACAATAACACAGGAGACTTTCTGCACCGGCACTTCCTCCTCGAACGTTTTGCGATTCCAACTCAACTACAACAATTGTTAGTCGTAGTCCAGCCACCTAATAAAGCGTTTTGCTCTGGTTTCAATTCGGTTCATTTTTGCTTTGTCTTGCGAAAGAAGATGGCGTCTCTTCCTCAGGGCGAGATCAACACGCAGACGCACGCGAAGCTGGTGTAGAACGCGCCGTTCGAGGACAAGCACACGTACCACGTGGCGGTGCAGAAGCAGAACGACGGCAGCCGGCGCATCGGCTGGGCCATCGGCGACGACGAACATGCAGCGGCTGTCCGTCGACCCGCTGGCCGGCTGCTTCGACCCCAAGGAGTCGGTGCTGCTGGCCGTCAGCTGCGAGGCGTTCGACTACGCCTCCGCCGACAACAACAACGACCGCGTCACCGTCGAGTGGACCAACGCCCCGGAGGGCGCCGACAAGCAGTTCGTCGCGAGTGGTTCCAGGGCGACGGCATGGTCGACCGCAAGAACATCCCCATCGAGTACAACCCTTGATCCCACCATTCCCTTCCTGCCGCGCACTCGCCGTCGCCACACGCTTCCCTCCCCCCCCCCCCGTTCTCCACTGATAACGCGCCGCTCGCCTTCGGATGAAAACGGCGCTTTGTCGAAATAAACGTCAAAACTAACACGGTGAATACACTACACAGTACACACAAGAACACAAGCTTGCTACAGTAATCCAGAAGATGATCCATATACATTGTTATTGCTGCCTTGGTTGGATCAAGAAAGGTCAGTGGTCACTCCAAACTATAGCGGTTGCAGGCAACGTGCCCACTTATTTGAACAGTCTTGGAATAAACTTGGACATGCTGCGCACCAAGTTTCTGCTCAACGGCTGCTTCAATCAATGAGTAACAGCTGGAATCATCCCCCTCAGACTAAGCAAGGACTGCCGAACCAATGCGTAAGCCCAAAAGCCTAGTTTCTTTCATTTCTTGCATGTTTGTATGGGGTCGCACTGAGGTCGCACGGCAGATTCGGCATTTTTCTTGTGGACGTGCACGTGATGCCCTATTTTGATAATTTGTTGGTCTCGTGACGGCAAATTTACACTTCACTACGCGGGCGCATTAGCTTCCGTACAAGTGTTTAGCACGTAGGAGCAATGAATAAAATTGCGCCGCATTCAAATATATTTGCATAATTTGTTACAAGTGTATAGCACGGCACGTAGGAGCAATTAATAAAATTGCGCCGCATTCAAATATATTTGCATAATTTGTTACAAGCGAAAAATTGCATAACACAGTGGGCTATTTGTTACATCGTAGTGGCTTGTTGGCTCACTTTGTCGCCACAAATTCGTCACAAATGCAGTTTTCGCTCATTTGGGCCAGGTAATGAGTGCAAGGATGCATGCAAATAGATGATTAGTGGATTGATGATGTAAACAAATTTTCATGTGACGCTGACAACCGCGTCTATGAACACGTGTAACATGGGGGGGGGCGAGTATGCCACATTGTGTGGGTTTATATCAAGTTTGTTAGGTATGACATGACGACAGTTGCTGTCGTCATGTCATGTTCGGTGTTCGCGACAATGTTCGGTTTCACATCAGCGATGAAATGGAAATGCAAATATCGTAAATTTGCATTCAAGACCGTACTCACTATGCACAACCCTGCCACTGTCAGCCACTAGCGGATCAAGCCGGGGGCGGGCAGGGGGGGGCATGCCCCCACCTGTCGTTGTCGGCAAAGGGGGGCAAGGGGGGCAGGCGCAGGGGGCAGAAGGCGAATCGAACAATTTTAAAGCGTTTCCTTTAGAATAACGCATCCATAAGTGCAAAATTTTTGCCTGCGGCGCTGTAGGGTAGGAGTGGACGCCTGTGTTTGGACTAAGCACCCATCTCTTATGCCAGGCGGCCATCCAAAGTAGGGCATTTATGGAGGGTCTTCCTTGTCCAAGGCACGTAAGCTGGCGTACGGGATGCAAGCTGACAAAATCAGACAGGTTCGCCCAATTTTGAACGAAAAATGCTCAGAAGAACATTGAAAATCCTAATTTTTTGCCTGAGGCGCATGCTTTTGGACGACGATTAATACGAAATTCCTTGAAATTTGGGGACGGCGCAGCAGCTAATATTGAAAATTTTCGCCTGCGGCGCCAAAAAGGCACAAACTTTCTCATTAACACCGCAGAAATAAACAATTTTGGCTTGATGCGCAACTGCTTGTTTCAAATGCTGCAAAGTTCGAAAACCACATCTGCTGCGCCACACGTGCGAAATGTGGGCTCTCCAATAGAACTAATAGAACTTTTGTCTGAAACATTTTGTGATCTTGCCCCTCCTGTCAGAAAATCCTGGTTCCGCCAGTGCTGTCAGTATCACCACAAGGTACGGTAAACCGGTGAGCAGCATCGTATCGCAGTAGTGAAACGTTATTCGAATAGCGAGGTGCCACCAGACACCCCGTGACGTTTCAAAACTACTTGGCAAAAGCTAAACCATTGTACCATTGTACAATTGTACAGACCTATTTTCTTAGGCTTGCGCCTCGCTTAGGCTTTGACTTAGGCTTTGCTTAGGCTTAGGCTCATGCGTCGCGTAGGCTTAGGCTTATACATTGCTTAGGCTTGGGCTTAGGCATTTCTTAGGCTTATGTACAACCGTACAATGGTTTGCTAACACTACAGCTGCCCTAAAGGTAAGATTTTCTCAGTTTTAGGCTTTGCTTAGGCTTAGGCTTAGGCTTTTCCTTAGGCTTATGCTTTGGCTTAGGCTTAGGCTTAGGCTTAGGCTTAGGCTTAGGCTTAGGCTCAGGCTTAGGCTTTGGCTAGGCTTAGGCTTAGGTCCGTACAATTGTACAATGGTACAATGGTTTAGCTTTTCCCAACTACTTTCACTTTCTTTCGTTTTTCCTCTTTGTTTTTTAGTATCACGCTTTGTCCGCGCATCGTAGGGCAGGGGGCGACGGCGCGCGCATGCCTTCGTCGGCAAAGACCACACATTTTCTTTTCTCTTGTTCTTTCTTGTTTAGCCGAATCTTCGTCGTCAGGCGTCAATCGGCTGGGCGTGCGGGTGTGCGCGTGGTGTCTGTGTGTGCGAGTGCGAGTGCGAGTGCGTGTGACACACAGTCTGGATTGGACTGCCTCCTCGTCTTCTTCGTGGTCGTTGTCTGCTGAGTGCTGCTACCGCTGAAGTCGAGTCTGTTGCGGCTGTTTCTCACTGCCGACGGCAAGCTCCGCTCCTCGATTCGAGTACCGCAATTTCAAAGAGAACACCGAAGCAAGATGACTTTGATCGAGCAACAGCAAGCCGACCTGTCGCTGCAGCACGGAGCGAAGCTGCTCGACTTCTCCCAGAAGATCGACATTAATCTGCTGGATCAAGTCGTCGATGTACCCTTCTGTCTATCTCTACTGTCTTTGTGTTGGAAGGCATTATTGACGCGTGGTTCCTTGCCTACAGATCATGAACAAGGCTACTGGGGAGCGACAGTCGGCCGCGTCGCGCCTGCTGACGCAGCTGAAGGAGCACGCGGAAAGCTGGACGCGAGTGGACGCGATTCTCGAGTACTCGACCAACATGAACACCAAGTACTTCGCTCTGCAGATTCTCGAGCAGGTGATCACGACGCGCTGGAGGGCCCTGCCCAAGGTCCAGTGCGAAGGTGACTTGGCCTCTGTGTATTACCTCACGCTTGTCTGTGTGCACTGCGTAGCTTTTTGCAGGCATCAAGAGCTTCATCGTCGGCCTCATCATCAAGATTTCCAGCGACGGCGAGCGCGCTCAGCGCGAGAAGGTGTACCTGCACAAGCTCAATCTCGTCCTCGTCCAAGTTCGCTGGCAGCGTTGGTGTCTCTTCTGTCTGCCAGGCTCTCCGCCTCGCGATTCAGATCGTGAAGCAGGAGTGGCCCAAGAACTGGCCCAACTTCATCTCGGACATCGTGGGCGCGAGCAAGACCAACGAGAGTCTCTGCATGAACAACATGGTGATCCTCAAGCTGCTCAGGTGCCGCGGCCACTCTTGGCGCGTCTGTGCGTGCGTCACACGTACGTGTGTGCGTGCTGCAGCGAAGAGGTGTTCGAGTTCTCGGAGAGTCAGATGACGGGCGCGAAGGCGCACAAGCTCAAGACGCAGTTCTGCGGCGAGTTCCAGTCCGTGTTCCAGCTCTGTCAGTTCGTCATGGTGCGTAGTTCCACGCGCCGACGCTGAATCGTACGCGCGTACGCATTGCGTATCGTTCCCTGTTCCAGGAGAACTCTGGAGACACGAAGCTGGTGCTGGCGACACTGGAGACGCTGCTCAAGTTCCTCACTTGGGTGCCCATCGGCTACATCTTCGAGACGGACCTGCTCGACAGCTTCGTCAACAAAGTCTCATTCTGATCCTTACCCTCCCTTACGGGCTACATGGTGAGTAGCGGTGCGTGCTGCTTGCAGTTCCTGCACGTGGGCGAATTCCGGAACGTGACGCTCAAGTGCCTCGTCGAGGTCGCGTCCATTCCCCTCAAGTCCGCCTCTCCGCTGACGACGGGCGGGGGTTTGGGCGTGGGCGGGGGCGCAGGGGAGTCCGTGGGCGGCGCCGGCAGCGAGCAGGAGGCGTACGAGGGCAAGCTCGTGACGATGTTCATCCTGGCGCTGGTCCGTCTCAAGGAGATGCTGCCGGTCGAGACTGACATCGCGGCTGCGTATGCGGCTGGCGACGACTCGGAGCAGAAGTTCGCAGCGAATCTGGCGCTCTTCCTGTCGACTTTCCTCAAGGAGCACGGCGACCTGGTCGAGGTGGCGGTCGGCAAGCACCGACAGCTGCCCAACTGCCAGTTCAACTCGGCGCAGATCGCGGAGGCGCACGCTCTGGTGCCCACGCGCGCCCGTCACCGCTCCGTTCGGCATTGACAATTGCTGGCGAACACGGAGCGATGTTCAGGCCCTGGAATACCTGCTGAAGATCAGTCGAGTCGAGGACGTGGAAATCTTCAAGATCTGTCTGGATTACTGGAACTATCTCACGTCCGAGCTTTACCGGTGGGGCACGTGACGCGATGTCCAATCGTCACCAACAACAATTCTTTGGCCCTCGTTGCAGGGACTGTCCGTTTGTGTGCATCAGTCAGTTCGGCTGCTTTCTGGGCGCCAAGTCGTCCCAGTCTGGCGGCTCGGCCAGCGGCGGCATGCCCAGTCGCAGGGACCTCTATGCGGAGACCCTTCAGCAGGTGGGCAGCGGCGTGGCTCGTCGGCCAGGGAAGGGGCAGCTGGCAGGGAGCGAGGGTGTTCAGTTGCGCTGGATCATGATTGGCCGGATGGCGAAGCCGGAGGAGGTGCTGGTGGTGGAGAACGAGCAGGGCGAGGTGGTCCGAGAGACGATCAAGGACACGGACGCCATCGCTCTCTACAAGACCATGCGAGAGACCCTCGGTCCGCCCCTTTCCCTCTGCGCCCTCGCCCCCCCCCCCCGTGCTGCGGTCACGTGTGGAGACCCATTGCAGTGTACCTGACGCACCTGGACTACATGGACACGGAGCGCATCATGAATGAGAAGCTGCAGAACCAGATCAACGGCACCGAGTGGTCCTGGAAGAACCTGAACACCCTCTGCTGGGCCTTTGGCTCCATCAGCGGCGCCATGATGGAGGAGGACGAGAAACGGTTCCTGGTCACCATCATTCGCGGTGAGTCAGTCATGAGCACATTGGCAGAGACTGTTGGGTGGTGGGCTGCTGTGGCCAAGAGAGATTGTGTGTGGCGGGAGACGGAAAAAAGCCCGCTGAAAAAAGCCCGTCGGAAAAAAGCCCGCTGAAAAAAGCCCGCCAGAAAAAAGCCCTCCAGGAAAAAAGCCCGCTGGAAAAATGCCCGCCAGAAATATGCGCGTGCTCAATTTCTGTTCCTCCTAATTTTAATCGCGCTCTTCTGTTTTATATCTGCTTCGCCTCGGCCTGTCTCCTTTCCGCTCGTCAGGGCCACTCTGGTGGCAGTGTTTTCGCTGAAGGGCAGGGAGAAGCACGCCTTTGGCGGCTAACTGCGTCGGAGCTGTGAAAAGGCGCGCGCCACTCGCTGCAGAAGTCTCCTCGAGGGCGTCCGAAGTGGGACCGCGCCTGTGGCGCGCGGAGATCAAACAATCACGCGTCTGACGTGGACGTGACGCAGGCGACGGCGGGCTTGTAGGCGGCTGTCAGAGGTCAGCTGCCTTACGCTGGAGACGTTGAAGAACTGTTGTTGTTGGAGATGCTGCGCAATCTCAAACCCAACCTCAATATGCAGCGCTCAAAACTGAGAGCGCTGCCTTTTCCAATGCGCAGACGCTGCCTCCTTCTTCCACCTCTCCCACTCCATGTGCGCAACGAAGTGAGCAGCGTCCACCTCGCCTCCGTCTACACCAACAAGGCCGACTTTGCCCTGCTCATTCTTCAGATTCCTACCACCGCTGGGGCGGCTCCCTTGTTCCTGTTGGCGGCAACCTCATGCTTTAGGAGGCAACCAACTTAGGAGCGCGCGCGTGCGAGAAGGGCACCCACACGCACGCAAGTTTAGCGGGCATTTTTCCAGCGGGCTTTTTTCCTGGAGGGCTTTTTTCTGGCGGGCTTTTTTCAGCGGGCTTTTTTCCGACGGGCTTTTTTCAGCGGGCTTTTTTCCTAGATCCGTGTGTGGCCGTGGGCACTGGCAGACCTGCTGGGCCTGTGCGAGCAGAAGCGCGGCAAGAACAACAAGGCGGTGATTGCGTCGAACATCATGTACGTGGTGGGCCAGTACCCGCGCTTCCTGCGCGCCCACTGGAAGTTCCTGAAGACGGTTGTGAACAAGCTCTTCGAGTTCATGCACGAGACGCACGAGGGCGTCCAGGACATGGCCTGCGACACCTTCATCAAGATCACTCAGAAGTGCAGGCGCCACTTTGTGATCGTAAGTCGACGAGCACCGCGCCCCAGCCCGCCCGCCCACGCCTCTGCCCAGAGAAGAACGAGTGCGTCGTCGTCCGCGTCTGCCAGTACGGTCCAGTGCGATGTGTGCGAAAAACGAGTGGGTGCGTCGTGCAGGGTGGAGAGCGAGAGGTCACGCGCGTTTCAATCTTTCGTCTGCACCCCCACGGCCACTGGCCGATCTAGGATGCCCTTCCTGTCCCCTTCGCCTGGCTCCTGCTCTCTTCGTCTGCCCCCTTACCCCCCTTCGCCGACCACGACGCTGAACCCACTAGTGGCCACAGCGTGAGAAGCCTGGGCCACTGACAGCTAGCTGTTGTCTTGAAGCAACGCGCTCGCCCGACGTTCCGAGTGTCCGACTGAGCCAACTGCGCGCGCGCCCTTCAATTTCAGCTGCAGCTGGGCGAGTCAGTGCCCTTCGTGGAGGAGGTGCTGACGAACCTCAACTCGATCGTCTGCGACCTGTCGCCTCCGCAGGTGCACGTGTTCTACGAGGCCATGGGACACGTCATCGGCAGCGAAATGGCCAGTCCGCTCGCGTGCTGGACGAGCTTGAAACCCAACAAGGAGTGTGGTCGCTTGCAGGAGGACTCGGTGCGCGAGCGGCTGGTGGAGAAGCTGATGCTGTTGCCGAACAGCATCTGGGACGAGGTGATCGGCGAGGCGGCCAAGGACGTGGAGGTGCTGAAGCAGCCCGAGGTCGTCAAGAACATGGCCAACCTGCTCAAGACCAATGTCGCCGCCTGCAGGGCCATCGGCGCGCCCTTCCTCGGACAGGCGAGTTCGCCTCAGGGCGCGCGCTCGCACTGTCGACGCACTGCGGTTGTCGCTTGCAGCTGTCGCGCATTTACCTGGACATGCTGAACCTGTACAAGGTGACGAGCGAGAACATCTCTTCGGCCGTGGCCGCCCATGGCGAGGCGGTGCTCAAGCAGCCGCTCATCAAAGGTCCCTGAGCCCGTCGCGCGGGGGCGTGTGGCCAGCATGGAAAGCAGCGAATTTGCAGGCATGCGTGGCGTGAAGACGGAAAGTCTGAAGCTGATCTCGACCTGGGTGCAGAAGTCGGACGGGGGGCAGGCGGAGCTGGTGCTGCGCAACTTCGTGCCGCCCCTCTTTGAGGCGGTGCTCTTCGACTACCAACGGAACGTGGCCGGCGCCCGCGAGCCCCAGGTTCTGGCGGCGATCACGGTGCTCGTCGACAAGCTCGACAGCCGCATGACGCCCGAGATCGCGCGCGTCTTCGACGCCGTCTTCCAGTGTACACTGGAGATGATCAACAAGGACTTCCAGGAGTACCCTGGTCAGCCCCTGGAGCACAACGCGCCCCTGTCCACCGAAGAAGCCACCACGATCGATTCCAGAGCACCGACTGAACTTTTTCCAACTGCTGAGATCGGCCGTCGCGAAGTGCTTCGACGCCTTCCTGCAGCTGACGCCGGCGCAGTTCAAGCTCGTGCTCGACTCGATCGTCTGGGCTTTCAAGCACTCCATGCGCAACGTCACCGAAATCGGCACGTTCCCCTCAGTTGCTCTCGACGCAAACACCGACACTGTACAGGACCATAAACCACGCACGAGGTACGGTGGGGATGTAAAATAACTATCACCATCACTAGGCCTGGACGTGCTCATTCGCCTCCTAAAGAACATGGCGCGGGCCAAGCCGGAACTGTCGCAGCCCTTCTTCCAGCAGCACTTCACCGACCTGCTCGAGCACGTCCTCTCCGTCGTCACCGACAGCTCCCAGGCGCACGTCGCCGGTTCGAATCGCCCGCCCTCGCACGCACGCACGTACGCACACTGCCCCCCCCCCTTGCAGGCCTGACGTGGTACGCTGAGATCCTGGGGACGATGTTCTCGCTGGTGGAGGACAAGCAGGCGATCTCGGCGCCGTTGAATCGCGAGGACCCAACGCAGGACAACGTTGACTACGTCTACCAGTTCGTGGGCAACCTCCTGCAGCAGGCCTTCCCGCACCTGAGGCAGGAACAGATACGCGTCGCCGTCAAGGGCTTCTACTCCTACGACACGGACATTCCCAAGTTCAAGGACCATCTGAGGGACTTCCTCGTGCAGCTCAAGGTCCGTCGAGGCGGTTGGCCCGCTGTCTGCGAGTTTAGTCGGGCGGGTTCTGCTCGACCTTGGAGTTGCGTTTTGTGGGCAGCGGATGGACTAGTGGTAGAGTCTCGGCCTCTTGCGCGCACGGCTCTGGGTTCGATTCTTGATGGCGAGGCCCTGACGAGGATTTCCCGGTCAATGGACTTTCTGTGCCGTCGCCGCCATAGACTGCACATGGCGTTCTTCCGAATGTCTATGGCGGAGCTCGCGTGCCTGTAGACAGGGAGGCGTCACTGAGATGGCTGCGATATGCTATAGTATGGGCCATTGACGGCGGCCTCTTAGCGTCGCCGTTAGTGGAACGGCAAGAATGTGGTCGGTGGGTGGTGGTGTTGCAGGAGTACGCGGGCGAGGCGGACGAGGACCTGTACCTGGAGGAGCGCGAGGCGGAGATCCAGGAGGCCCAGAAGCGCAAGATGGCCGTCCCCCCGGGCTCGTCGGGCCCAACGAACTGCCCGCGCTCGCGAGACGCCACCATGGCCTGAACCCCCCCCCTCCCTCCCTTCCCACTGCAGGCAGCCCCCCACCGCGTCATGAAATCAAATCAGTTCAGCGCAGTTGAGCATTTCCGACCACCCACCAGAACAAGAACAACAACACCAACACGCTGTCGTTAGACCGATGGCGAGGCGTCGTTTGTCGATCCAATTTGTGTGTCGTTGGTTGCGTGGGGTGCGTGTCGTCGTCGTCGTCCTCGTCCTCCGTCTGTCACGTCTGTTGTAGTGTAGAATCGAACGTCGTCTGTCAGTCACAGCTGCACTTTCCACGGTTGCCCATTTACGCTGCACTGAACGCTCGAACAGGGCGTGCTCAGTCTTATCAGTGCTATCGATCCTCGATGTATCCGTGGTCGTAGTGTTGCTGCACAGTGAACCGGAAATTGCTCGTAGCATGGATCCTAACCAAACTCGTAGCAAACACGCTACAGTAGCCGTCAGAATGTGCGAAAACAAAGTTCTGACTGTAAGTCGGCAAGTTGGATAAAGATGTCGTCGTCGAGATTGCCCACGCAGCCGAGCGCCGAGCAGATGGCGGAGACGCTGCGCGTGGTGAGCGAAAGCTGTGGGGGCGGGGGGGGGGGGGGTGCTTATTTGAGGGGTTTGGACGCAATCGAGGCACCACAGGAGGAGTCGCGTCTGTGCATTCTCAAGGAGCAGCTGTTGCGCAGCGAGCGTCTGAAGACGAGCATGGTGGGCATCCTGGACTCGTTCGAGCGGAGGCTCGACAACCTCGAGTTGACAGTGCTGCCGCTCTACGAGCAGACAGCGAAGCTGCAGCGCAAGCAGACCAGTAGGCATCCCGCACTTGCGCTTGTCCTACAAGAAATGCATGCAGCGAGGAATTAGACGTGACGCAAGCGCTACGCCAGATCGAAGCCACGCTCGGCTACTACAACACGGCCAACGAGATGGACCAGATCATACGCAAGTCCAAGTGGGCGCAGGAGTCGAGTCGGCTTAGGTAGTGTTGAGGTACAGTACGCGCAGCATTGCAGTCCGTCGGACGACATCGACAAGTACTTGCGCCAGATGGAGAAGCTCAAGGAGGCGATGGAGTTCTTCACGACCGACAAGAACTACGCGGTCCAGCTCGAGAGCATCGTTTGTTTCTTACCGGCAGCCGCCCTGCTTAGTTTTTTGAGCCTATGTGCGCTCTTTTTCCAGCGGTCGAGCTACGAATTGGGATGCGCCGCGCTAGAGCGTGACATGCGCAACACGCTCACGAAGGAGTCGCGCAGTCAGGACGCGGGCGTCGCCATTCGATTGCTCAACGACGACTACGGTATTGAGAGCGCGTCGACGTCGAGTTGACGACGGCGGCTCGTTGTTCTGCAGACTTTGTGGCTGCGCGCCTCAAGCAGCTGCACTCGGTGCCAGACGAGTCGTGTCGGCAGCTGCGGCGCGTCTGCGACTGGCTGCTGGCCAACTCGGAGAGCTGGTACTTTTCCCCCAAGACGTACGCCGACGTCCGCGCCCCAGCCATGCTGCGCACCCTGCAGCTGTGAGGCGCCTTTTTTACATCCTGTCGACAGACAATCGTGGCTCATTCCACTCGCACGCAGAGTGGCCGAGCTGACGAGAGCGCGACAAGACGAGGCGGCCGCCGGCTCCAAAGCGGCCAAGTCGTCGCCCAAAGTACGCGTGCGCACGCGTAGCTTTTCTTTCCGCTGGTCATGTCGGTTCGAGTTTAGGCAACGAGAAAGTACACCGCCGGATTTCGAGTCAAAGAGTGAGTCGGTTGGATTTTGCGTCTTGGCGTTGTCGGTGGCGAACGAGGAACAAATTGTTTAAGCGCCTTCAAGAAGGTGTCGCGAGCGTCGCTGGACAAGAGTTTTTCTCCAAATTTTTCGCTTGGTGGCGAGCGGCATTGTTGCATTTCCTCGCTGCAGCGTACAAGCGGTCGAACACTTTGGCTGGAGACCCGTCATCGGTGTCGACTGACGGCCTAACTGGCGACAAGGACGCGGAACTGTTTCTCACCGTTTTTGGCGTCTTCACCGCTATGTTGCAGGTGCGTCGCGTCGGCGCATGTGCAGTGTCGGTTGACAGCCACAACATTGAGTGGTGCGTATTCTCAGCTGGGTAGACGTCGCTGCCCGCCCGCATCATCACGGACCGCAAGG